>CAXKVI010000003.1:118276593-118289093 GCA_964058755.1 Campiglossa producta
GCATACGAAGTCGCGGGCACCAGCTAGTATAAAATAAAATAAGATACAAAAAGCAGTAGGAGTTAAATAAAATAACATAAATTAATGAAAAGTAATATCGCATCAAAACCGTCCACCGTCGCGACACCCATCGCCACCTGGAGCGACGTTCAGGCTTATATCTGAACGCGACGCTAATGAATTCCTTTGCCGACTTACATTTTTTTGCACCCATTCTGTTTTGTAATACAATAAGTATAGTGTTAATATTAGCAACAAAGGTAAAGGTAACTAACGGTAGCAACAAAACAAGACAACAACAACAACAACAACAGCGAGAACACATTGTAGGTCGTCGGATTGCGTGCGGTTAAATGCAGCGATTTGAAGTGCAGCCACGACAATGTGAATCCGAATGCGAATTGTTAAATCGCGCAAACTAAATGAGTTGAATTGTGGAAAAAGCAACAGTAATAACAACAACATTGGTGCCACTATCAAGCGCAACAATAATAACATTAGCAACAGAGTAGCAAAAAAAAAGAAGCGAAATGAATAATAACAGTAGCATTAGCAACAGCAGCAACAACAACAACCACAAAAGCAACGCTAGCATTTCCGAGTTACACCGCCTGCACCGAGCAAACCAACTAAACAACCCACAAAGTGAAAGAGGTAATACACCAAAGGTTGTGAAGGCACTAAGCTCTCATACAGCAGCTGTAATAAATTGCTTCTACGACAACAACAAAAACAACAACAACAACAATCAAAATAGTCCCCAGCTTAATAGCGTTAGCATTGTTGTTGGCTTTATTGTTGTGCGACGATAGCAAAAAGCGCAAATGTAATCAACTACACATGTACCCATGCTTCACCTCTTCACCCCTCTTCACATTCATTCATTCATTCACCGCTTTGTTGCGCTTCTCTTCGCTTTGGCTTTACGTGTCATTTGCTTTGCTTTTGGTTAATTCACTGCGCGAAATTGCTGCTCATTTAGTTTTTATTTGCGTCAAATGTTCTTGCCAATGTTGCTGTTTTTGTTTTGTTGTTGTCGCCTGATTATCTATTTTCATATCCTGCGTCACATATGCGTAGGTATGTGTGTGTGATTGTGGGTAAGTGCGTGCTTGATTGTGAGATGGGGAAAATTATTGTTTGTTTTACTGTTATCGCTTGACATTTTGTCGTCGCAAATAGTTTTTCGCCACCACAACGCACTAATGTCAGTTAAATGTACACTCGAAGGTAGGTATGCCCAGTGGCTGATTGTAAAAAATTTATTAAAATAAATAAAAAAAAACAAAACAAAATAAACAAATAAATAAAAATAAAAAAGTTTAAATTAAAAAGATTTAAAATAAAATAAAAAAAAAATAAAAATAATATATAAAAAAATAAATGAGAAGAAATTAAAATAAAAATGTTAAATAAAATAAAATAAAACAAAAAAAAAAAAAATCAAAAAAAAAAAAAAATAAAAAAATAAAATAAAATAAAAAAAATTAAATATCGAAAAATTAAAAAAAAAAATCAAAAAAAATAAAATAAAGCAAAATAAAAAAAAAATAAAAAGATATAAAAAATATAAAGTAAAGTAAAGTAAAATAAACTAAAATAAAATAAAAAAAAAAACAAATAAAATAAAATTAAATTAAACTAAATTAAAAAAAAAAATAAATAAAAAAAAAATAAAAAATAGAATAAAATAAAATAAAATAATATAAAATAAAATATAATAAAATAAAAAAAAAATAAAAATAAAACAAAAATAAAATAAAAAATAATAAAAACAGAAAAAAAAATTTTTTTTTTGAGAAAAACTTTTCTCAAAAAACACATTTTCATACAGTAGACTACAAGTCAAAAGCAACGAAGAGAAAAAAATAAAGAAAAAAAAAGAAAAATATTAAAAATTAAATTAAATTAAATTAAAAAAAAAACAAAGTAAAATAATATAAAAAATAAAATAAGATAAAACAAAAAAATATAATAAAAAATAAGTAAAATAAAAAATAAAATAAAATAAAAATAATAAAAAACAAAAAAATATAATAAAATAAAAGAAAAAAAAAAAATAATAATAAAAAATAAAATGAAAAAAAAAGAAAAAAAAAGAAAAAAAAAAAATTAAATTAAATAAAATAAAAAAGAACAAAAAAAAATAAAAATAAATTAAAAAAAAAAAACAAAATAAATTAAAATAAAATAAAATCAAATTAAATTAAATAAAATTAAATTAAATTAAATAAAATAAAAAAATAAAGTAAAATAAAAAAAAAATAAAAATAAAATAAAATAAAATAAATAAATATAAAAAAATAAATAAAATAAAAAAAAAATAAAAAAATAAAGAAAAAAAAAATAAAAAACAAAAAAAAAGAAAGTAAAATAAAATAAAAAATAAAATAAAATAAAAAATAAAAAGCATAAAATAAAAAAAAAAAAAACAAATAAAATAAAATATAATCAAACAAAATAAAATAAAATAAAGTCAAATAACTTAAATGACAGTGAGTTAAAATAAAATAAAATAAAGAAATGTGCTTTCAAAAGCTTTTTCGAATACAAAAAGTTCGCGAGGTATAGTGGGCTCACGATCATTTATAAACAATTTTAGAAATAACTTTCAAGCATAAAAAAAAAACAATTTTTGGCTATAATATGTTTCTATCAATAATTTATGTACTTTCAAAAGATTTTTCGAAGTCTAAGAAATAAATGTTTAAAATAGACTGGGCCCACGATCAATTATAAACAGTTTTAGGAATAACTTTCAAGCATAAAAAAACTATTTTTTAGCTAGGGGCCGTATTTTATATGGATACCGACTCTCAAATAAGCTACATGTGAATCTCCCTTCTTTGCTAACTTAACTATAAATTTGTATAGTTATACATTTTCAGGCAAGGACATCCTTGCTATTTCCCTTTACCTTGCCTAAAAGTATGCAATCGCATTTCAAAAGAACAATTATCAATATTTTTTGCCAAACTTCTTTATGCCCTCATTCAATTAGTTCTTTGAATGTCTACCTCTTTCCTTATTTTGCACTACCAAACCGCAATAAATTGTATTTCATGCAAAATATAGCTAAATAAATAAAATGTCAACAACAGTGACAGCTACTTTAGCGAATGGAAAACCCAAAGGGTTGAGGTAGTTGTGTTGAAGTATTTTATTACGGTAATCAAAATCGTTTCAGCAGCCTGTCAAAAAGCCATCAATGATTTCCATCGACATTTCACTAAAAAAAAAATAAAATAAAAAATCAAAAAAAAATTCAATTTTCTTTACAATTAAATAATCCATTATCCTTTTTATCATAAACACTAACCGCAAGGAGTAAGTGCTGTGAGCATTAGTGTATTGGAATGCGGAAGGAAGAAATTATGTGAAATGAAATTGCAGTAGGAAATGGGAGAAAACACCTAAAAAAATTGTAAGAAAAAAATTAAAAAAAGAGAAAAAAAAAATAAAAATTGAGTAAACGAAAAGAATAAAAGAAAAAAAATAATAAAATAAAAAGTTAAGTAAAATAAGAAAATAAAATTAGTAAAAAAAATAAATAAAATAAAAAAAATTAATAAAGAAAAATGAAACAAAAAATGTAAGAAAAGAACAAGATAAAAAAAAAAAATATAAAAGAAAAAAAAAAAAAATAAATAAAAAAATTAAATGAAGTAAAAAACAAACAAGTACAATTAAAAAATAAAAAGAAAAAAATTTAACTAAAAAAAAAATAAAAAAAATAACAGAAAATAAATATTGAAAAAAAGAAAAAATAAAATAAAACTAAAATAAAAAAAAAAACAAAAAAAAGGAATATGAAAAAATAAAAAAAAAATAAAAAAAATAAAAAAAATTATTAAAAAAAAAATAATTAAAAAAAATAATATTTATAAAATAGTAAAAAAATCAAATATGATACAAATAAAATAAAAAAGTAAAACAAAGAAATAAAGTAAAAAGGACAAGAAAAAAAAAGCGAAGTAAAATAAAAAAAAATAAAAAAATAGAACAAAAAAAATAGAAAAGAACAAGATAAAAAATAAATAAGAACAAGATAAAAAAAATAAAAAAAGAAAATAAAAATGAAATAAAATTAAAAAAACTGAAGTAAAAAAAAAAACGATAAATAAAAAAGATAAAATAAAAAATAAAAATAAAAAACAAGATAAAAAAATAAAGAAATAAAATTAATAAATAAAAAAAAAATAGAATAAAAAAATAAAACAAAAAAAAAAATAAAAATTAAAAAAAATTAAATGAAGTAAAAACATTATTTATTTATTTATTTATTTAAAAAAAAAATAAAAAAAATAACAGAAAAAAAAAAATAAAAAAGAAATAAAAAAATACAAAAAAATAAAATAAAACTAAAACAAAAAAAAACACAAAAAAAGACAAGATGAAAAAAATAAAAAAAAATTATTAAAAAAAAAAAATAATTAAAAAAAATAATATGTATAAAAAAGTAAAAAAAATCAAATATGAAATAAAGTAAAAAAGAACAAGATAAATAAAAAAGCGAATAAAAAAAAAATAAAAAATAGAACAAAAAAGAAATAAAAAAGAACGAGATTTAAAAATAAATAAGAACAACATAAAAAAAAAATAAAAAAATAAAATAAAAATTAAATAAAATAAAAAAAAATTAAGTAAAAAAAAACACGATAAGTAAAAAAGTGAAATAAAAAATTAAAAAAAAAAAAATAAAAATAAAACGAAAAAAATATAAAAACACAAAAAAAAATAAAAAATAAAACAAGATAAAAAAAATAAAAAAAGGACATGATAAAAAAATATAAAAACAAAAAAAAAGATAAAAAATAAAAAAGAACATGATAAAAAAATATAAAAACAAAACAAAAAAAAAATAAAAAAAGAACATGAGAATAAATATAAAAACTAAAAAAAAAATAAAACAAGATAAAATCAGATCAAAATAAATAAAGCAAAATAAAATAAGACAGTTAACACGCAATAAAATAAAACCAAATAGATTAGAATAAAAGAATATAAAATAAAATAAAAAATAAAGGTAAAAGTAATGCCAAGAAAACCTTATGAATTAGTTGTAGATAAAACCATAACCGATCAAGTCTCCTCTAAATTATTATGACTCATAACACTTGGGTTGTACTCCATTAATAGGTTATCAGCAAGATTCTACAATCACCTGCCTGCTCGTGAAAGTCATTGTCTACTGTCGCCAAGTAATCATCGTTTTATTCAATCACGATTTTCATCGACAATTTATTAATTAATTGCCAATTGCATCTAGAGAATTATTTATTTACGTGAAACTAAGCAAAAGGGATTAACTTCTAACTTTGTTACTCACTCAACGATTTGCCTCTCGATTGTTGTTGACGGGCTATTGACCGCAGTCAAAGCTTTGCACATCTTCAGTTGCTTTGAGCAGCTCGTCGTTGGCGGCACGCATTCTAATAACTACAATTGATCTGACGCGTTATTGGTTGTGTTTTTTTTTTGTTTTTTTTTTTTTGTTTTTATTGCTTGATCGTTGCCAATCGGTAAACGGTGATCGTGGCCAAATGACGCAAACTTGAGTTGCGCGCGTAGTAAACAAATTAAACCAATTTGTTTTTAATTTGTGTGATTTCAAGTGTTTTTTTGGTGTGTAAACATCTTAGCGCTGGGGGGTTATCCAATAAAGTTACGCTGCCTACCCGCAGTGTAGGTATTGTAGGCGCTGTAGGCAGTGTAGGCAGGGTCGATTGTATTGTATAGGCAGTGTAGGTAGGGTATATTGTAGTTGTAGGCAGTGTAGGCAGGGTTATTGTAGTTGTAGTCATAAATGACTCGTGGAAGAGTCGTAAATCATTCGTGGAAGAGTCATTAATGACTCGTGAATCAGTCATAAATGACTCGCGAATGAGTCATAAATGATTCGTGGAAGAGTCATAAATGACTCGTGAATGAGTCATAAATGAAGCATTGATGAGTCATAAATGACTCATTGATGAGTCAAAAACGACTCATTGATGAGTTCAAAATGACTCATTGATAAGACAAAAATGACTCATTGATGAGTCCAAAATGACTCATAGGTCAGTCATTTATGAAATGAAGTTTCATGCAGAATACACATGTTTACACATCAAACATCACGAGTACTTGGCACTCACGCTTTTTTTTCTAAGTGCGAAAGTGGTAAAGTGTTTTAATTAAAATGTTGCTATTCACTTGTGACTTTGCTAAGAAGTTAGTACGATTGTAAACAAAGTGGATAATTTTTAAATGAATTGCTTTCGTGAGAAGTTTTTTGTTGTTTATATAAATTTGTAAAACAATGGGAGCAGTTCCGTGAAACAACTTTTAAACAAAAAAATAAATAAAAAAAAACAAAAAAAAGCAATGTATAAAAAATCTGCTCTCACAGCATTAATTGTGTTTTTTTTGATATACGTGTCGGTTATTTCGTCGTAAACAAATTAGGAAAACATACAAAGTAAAGGAAAAAATTACAAAAAACAGAAAAATATACAAAAAAAAAAAAAAAAAAATTAACAAATAAAATAGTAAAATGGAAATTCGTATTGATATAAATGCCCATGTGGCCAAAGCAGGTAATTGTGTTTTTTTCTTCAACTTAAAATGTCCAAAACTGCTAATTTAAAGCCTCTTTTTGGTAAAAAAAAATTTAAAATAAAACCCTTCTAAAAATAGTTGTTAAAACCCAAGTGCTGTTAAACTTAAAATATCTGTCCAAAAAAAAACCAAACATTAATAAATTTAAAAAAAAAAAACAAAAAAAAAAAAATAAAACCTTACAAAAATAGTTGTTAAGACTGAAGCGCATCAGCAGCGTCGGGATTGAATCAAATATAATGCGATTTTTGTTGATTTATTTGATGAATTTTTATTTTTTTGTATATATTTTGTGTATCTTTATATATTTGTAAAAATTAAAGTAAGCAAATATTGGTCAATTAAAAAAAAGTTTAAAAACAGGTGGCAACCCTGCAAACGCTCAAAGTAAAATAGAAAATCTTCGAAGGAAGCATACTAACTATATGCCAAATTTGGTTCAAATCGCGTTCCCAAAATATGGTCGATAACAGTTATTCAAGTCCGTTGCCACTATTCGTTGCCTCAGATCCGAACACTGTGCCACTCTTCTTTGTCTCAAGTCCGAACACTGTTGCCACTATAGTTTTCATTTAAACTTTACTCTCCATAAAAACTTTATATAGCCGCCTGAGAAGTTAACTTCAAAAGTGTCGATAAAGTTCCGAGTAATCGTCCTGAAAAAATTTTATACACTGAAAAGTAGGTTGTGCTACGACTACTTATAAAAAAATTTGTATACATATTGTCGAAATTTTTTCAAGACTAACACGACTAACACTTAACGTCAGACGAGCAACACAAATAGCTTAAGGGATAACTATTTTTAGATCGAACTATCACATGACAAATATTGTGATTATATTAACTACCTGAAAAATGACTGGGCCCACGATCATTTATAAAAAATTTAAGAGATAACTTTCAAGCATAAAAAAACAACTTTGTGACTTAAATATAAGCCTCTCTATAATTTAGATGCTTTCAAAACATTTTCGAAGTCAAAAAAAATTATTTTGTAAAGTAGAGTGGGCCCACGATCATTTTTGAACAATTTGGGGAACAACTTTAAAGCATTAAAAACAGTTTTTTGGTTTTAATATATCCCTCTCCGTAATTTAGGTATTTTCAAAAGATGTTTGGAAGTCAAAAAAAAACAAGTAAGGAAAGCTGTCTTCGGCTGTGCCGAAGGCTAAATACCTTTCATGAATAAGCGTCACGATTTTCACTGTTTGATCCCCAGTACAGCCTGTGTGAATTTAACTTTAGCTCATACCGAAATTATCGGAGCTATCGATTATATGGGGACGATGTGTTATATTGGTCCAATCTCATTGATTTTTAACATCGACATTCCACATTCTAAAATAGCAACATTACGATTTCACGTTCCTACCGATATAATTACAGGAGTTATCTACGAAAATCCGTTTATCGGAACAATCGATTGTATGGGAGCTATGTGAAATATTTATGCCATCTCAATGATTTTCAACATCGATATTTCACATATAAAAATAGCGATACTTCCAAAATTTCACGTTCCTACCTATATAATTACAGGAGTTATCTACCAAAATCCGTTTATCGGAACAATCGATTGTATGGGGGCTATGTGAAATATTTGTCCAATCTCGATGATTTTCAACATCGATATTTCACATATAAAAATAGCGATACTTCTAAAATTTCACGTTCCTACCTATATAATTACAGGAGTTATCTACCAAAATCCGTTTATCGGAACAATCGATTGTATGGGGGCTATGTGAAATATTTGTCCAATCTCGATGATTTTCAACATCGATATTTCACATATAAAAATAGCAATACTTATAAAATTTCACGTTCCTACGTGTTTAATTACAGGAGTTATAGCCCAAAATCCGTTTATCGGAATAATCGATTGTATGGGAGCTATGTGAAATATTTATCCCATCTCTATGAGTTTCAACATCGATATTTCAGATATAAAAATAGCAATACTTACAAAATTTCACGTTCCTACGTGTTTAATTACAGGAGTTATAGCCCAAAATCCGTTTATCGGAATAATCGGTTGTATGGGAGCTATATGTTATATTGGTCCGATCTTGCTGGTTCCGACAAATGATTCCTATATTGGAAAATGGTGGCCGCATACCAAATTTCAGCCAAATATCTCAAAAACTGAGGGACTAGTTTGCGTTCAAACAGACAGACAGACAGACAGACAGACAGACAGACGGACAGACGGACAGACGGACAGACGGACAGACGGACATGGCTAAATCAACTCATCTCGTCATCCTGATCATTTCGGTATACTTATTGATGGGTCTATCTCTTCTTCTTCTCATATTTACAAACATCGGACCAAAGTTATAATACCATTTCATGTTCATGAAAGGTATAAAAAAATGGAGAGTTGAGTGGGCCCACGATCATTTTTGAACAATTTTGGGAACAACTTTCAAGCATGAAAAAACAATTTTTTGGCTTTAATATATCCTTCTTGGTAATTTAGGTGCTTTGAAAAGCTTTTTGGAAGTAAAAAAAAAAATTGGAAATTTGACTGGGCCCACGATCATTTATAAAAAATTTAAGGTATAGCTTTAATATATCCCTCTCAGTAATTTACTTGTTTCAAAAGATTTTTCGAAGTTCAAAAAATTTGGAAAGTTGAGTGGGCCCACAATCATTTATAAAAACTTTTAGGAAAAACTTTCAAGTATAAAAAACCATTTTTTGGCTTTAATATATCCCTCTCGGTAATTTAGGTGCTTTCAAAAGCTTTTTGGAAGTAAAAAAAAAATTGGAAATTTGACTGGGCCCACGATCATTTATAAAAACTTTAAGGTATAACTTTCAAGAACAAAAAAACAATTTATTGGCTTTAATATATCCCTATCGGTAATTTACGTGTTTTCAAAAGATTTTTCGAAGTTCAAAAAAATTGGAAAGTTGAGTTGGCCCACAATCATTTATAAAAACTTTCAAGTATAAAAAACCATTTTTTGGCTATAATATGTCACTATCAATGATTTAGATGCTTTCAAAACATTTTTCAAAATTCAAAAAATAAACGTGTAAAGTAAGTAGACTGGGCCCATGATCATTTATAAACAATTTTAGGTGTAACTTTCAAACATAAAAACAATACTTTGGCTATAATATATCACTATCAATAATTTTTTAAATTTTGCGTAGAAAGCTCAAGGGTAAGCTTAAAGCTCAATAAACTTTTGCAGCCGCAATTGCTTGCCACAACTCTTTTTAAAAAAATTTTCTCAACAATAACAATAACATGTTCCAAAAAATTAGCAACACCAAAACATTGAACAATTAAAAACAAATTTCAATATGAAAAAAATTTGAATTTGCTTGTTGGAATAAAAGTTTCGCCTGTGGGCCACTTTATTAACGCTGTTGCTTTATTTTGTTGTCTGTAACATTTTTTTGCCGCTCAAATATTTGCAGCAGCTGAGCAACATTGTTGTACATGAAAATTTACTTTAAACATGCCAAAAAAAACAAAAAAAAAAAAAACAACAAAAAAAATAAAAAAATACTGCGTAGTACTGCCGCCTCGGTGGACCGCTTCCGGTAGTACTCGTAGTAACGTTGTTGCTTGCTCTGGCGCTCCTACGGTCATGCCTTGCATTGTCAAGTGTTAATCCTCGTGCTTTGTTGTTGTTTTAGTATTTGCTATTGTTGCTTTTTCTGGTTATTGTTGATTCATTTGGCCACTTTTTTCGCAACATCACAAAGCACAAAATTTTTGTAGTTGTTGTTGTTATCCTTTGGGGTGACCCTTAATGGTGGCTTCACCAGTTCTGAACATGTTTCGCCACAATTGGGTTGTTTGGCGATTTTTTCGTTGGTGCTGTAAGCAAACTATGTGTTGTTGTTTGTTGTTGTAGAGCAAACGAAAATGTATGCTGTTCGCAAACAGTAGCGTGCAAATATATGGCAGTGAAATTTAAGGTTAAAATTCGCTTAAGGAAAACGGTCCAGATAACAATCCCGAAATGATAATGAAAAAGTTGCGAAAGCAATAGGGAAATGATCCTGAAGATTTCCAGAAATGGTTTTGAAGTGATCCCGAAATGATCCTATAAAAGTACCGAAACAATCCCGGAAAAAGTCCTGAAAAGAATTTCGATTTGCTCTTGAAATGATGCCGAAAAAGTTCTTAAAAAAACATTTCCAAAATTAACCCGAAAAAGTCCGGAAATAATGCCGACTGTCAATGATCCCGAAATGATTCCACAAAATTGCCAAAAAAAAAAAAATACTGAAAAAAATCCCACAAAAGTACAGAAAACAATTCTCGAAAACTCGTGATAAGGTCCCGACAAGAATTTCGAATTTCTCTTGAAATGATGCCGAAAAAGTTCTTAAAAAACATTCCCAAATTTGACCCAAAAAAGTACAGAAATAGTGCCGACTGTCAATGATCCCGAAATGATTCCACAAAAATGCCAAAAAAAAATACTGAAAAAATCGTTATAAAATCCCGAAAAGAATCACGAATTGCTTTTGAAATGATCTCGAAAAAGACCTGAAAGCACTCCAAAGTTTACCCGAAAAAGTAAGGATAGTAAAAAAGTCCCGAAAAGATTCGGAAATAATACCGACATGACAATGTAAAATTGCGCAATTGATATAGAAAAAGTCCCAAAATTCTCTGCAAAATAATACCGAAATGATCCCGAAAACTGCAGGAATTTATTTTGAAAAAGTCCCAAAATGGTCTTTACAATAATATTGAAATTATCATGAAAAAATCAACAAATGATTCTAAAAAAAGTTCAGAAATTGTATGGAAAATAATACCGAAACGACACCGAAAAAGTTCCGAAATAATACGGAAAAGTTCCAAAATAGTTCATAAAAAGTTACAAAACAATCTCGAAAGTATGTTGAAAAAGTCCAGAAAAGGTGCTGAGTTGATGCCGAAAAAGTTCGGAAAAGTCCCGAAATAATACGGAAAAGTCCCGAAATAGTTCATAAAAAGTTACAAAAATAATCTCAAAAGTGTCTTGAAAAAAACCAGAAAAGGTGCTGAGTTGATGCCGAAAAAGTTTTGAAAACAATTTCGAAATGATCCTGCAACAAGCCCGAAAAAATTCGAATGATATTCCCGAAATTATTCTGAAAAAGTCCCGACATTATTCCGAAAAGAATTTCGAAATGGTCTCAAATATATTTGAAAAATTTTCTTTAAAAAATTAAAAAAATTAAAAAAATTAAAAATCCCCAAAAAGTATTAAATAATCACGAAAACATTTGGTCATTCCATGAAAAATCTACAAATTTTTTATCTGACCCCCTTCGATTTCGCTAAAAATTTGCTATCTTTTTCTACCCCCGGAAAGACATTTTTCAGAATTTTTTCAAATTTTTTTCCCCAAACTATTAATTTTTGTTTTTAAACGTAGTTTTCGGAAAAAAAATAAAAAAAATTTTAAAAGCCCAGATATATAAATTTTTTTTCGAAAAAAAAGTCCGACCCTTTTTTATTTTTATTTTTTTTAAAGTCCAACTAATTCTGCAATAAGCCCACTAGATGTGCCGACAATCGCTTCTTATTTATATTTTTTTTGATTGATTTTTGAAAAATTTACAGCATTTAAAAAAAATGTTTTTTTAAAGTTCATAACTTTTTTTGATTTGGGGAAAAAAATTTGAAAAAATTCTGAAAAATGTCTTTCGGGGGGCTAGAAAAAGACAGCAAATTTTTAGCGAAATCGAACGGGGTCAGGTAAAAAATTTGGCAATTTGGCATGGAATGGCCCATTTACGAAATAAGCCCACAAAATTGTCGTTGAAACTCTAAAAAAAATTTTAATTAACTAAATGCGAAAAATCGATAGGAACTATGTTTCTGTTAAAAAATCAACACAAATCAGTGAAGTGCAAAAAAACGAGAATAGCAA
>CAXKVI010000003.1:118296593-118304093 GCA_964058755.1 Campiglossa producta
GCAAAATTGGCGACATATCTAGCTTCAAATTCATAAGTGGGCGTAAAGAATGCCCATATCTAACGCGATGTAGTTAAAAGTATTTTAATTCGCATGTTTTGTTAGTTTCCGATGTGGTGAGAATTTTACATATTTATAAACAAAATACATGCAATTATCTGAACTTATGCATAAATCTATGTTACTTTGTATTACTTATAAATTGAACTGGTTTAACATACAGATATCGTGAACACCCTTACTACAACATTTTTGTTGTTACATTGAATTCATTTAAGTAAAACTTTCTTCCAATTAAAGTGAGACACTTGAGCTTATCTACATACAAAAATAACTGGTCTACCGTTTGTATGGAAATTAGTTGATCTATATTCGAAAAAGTTGTTTTGTATTATTTAATGAATGGCCCTACCTTGTTACCATATCTTACTTGGCACGTGTGCAAATAAATTATTGTTCGAAATGGTAGAAATATTACTGATGATTATGACAAACAAAGATCTATAAGTCGATTATTATATTTATACGGAGGTATATTTCGAAATCATAGACAGTGTCGAAAGTAAAGCATTCTACACACAGACAAATTTGAGCTAGTGATGAATAAGAATTGACAGTGATTTGATCATATCAACCAAAATATAGTCATATCAACCAAAATATCTGTTGATTTAACCAAAATATGCGTTGATTCAACCAAAATCACGGTCAATTCTGATCCATTGCCAGCTCATTTTTCTCTGTGTATAAATACATATGTATGTTCCCCGAAAGATGTATGGTCCTTTTCGTGCTGGCAAGGACTTGTATCGGGAAAAAATTTACCGATGGTTGTAGAACCACGTACGTAACTCTCTCAATGATTGAAACCTAAATCGACACCTTAAACAAGGAAGAAACTTACGTTGGAAGAAGAAACCAACGGAATCTCAGTCAATACTGAAAACGGAACAAAAGCTAAAATAAAGTTTAAGTGGAGGCCGAAATAAAAACTAGCACTGGAGCTGAAGCTTTGAACAAATCAGAAACCGAAATTGGAATAGAAGAAAGATTTAAACCTACACTGCAATAAAAACCGGGAACGAAATGAAAAGCGAAAGTAGAAAAATTAAAATCGAAACAAGAAAAGAATCGGAATCCCAATCGAACAGGAGTTGAAGCATTGGAGAAACAAGATACCGAAATTGTAACGCGAATAGAAATTGGAACATAAATAGAAACGAGAACCCTCATCGGGACTGAAAAGAAACTGAAATGGGAACCGGGGACATAACTAAATATAACTGGAAAAATTACCTGAACTAGCCTAAACCATAAACTGAACAAGACCTACTACTCGAACGTACATGGAAAAGGACTAACCAACAGGTTATCATAACCTCTAACGAGATTTTTAGCCGAGCTTCTCTTTCCAACTTGTGGTGTGTTGCTTTTGAGTTTTTCCTACAAGTTGGCGGGACCTACATTTTTTTGCCGACTCCGCACGGCACTTGCAAAGCAAATGAATTTTTTGCTGAGAAGCTTCTCATGGCAGAAATACACCCGGAGAGTTTGCCAAACTACTGCCGAGGGGCGACCCCGTTTAGAAAAATTATTTTTCTAAATAATTTTTGATGTTACTTTTGTCGGGCATCGAACCGCCACGACGAAAAGGACTAACACTGAACAAAAAAAATCAAAACCTTAAGCGGAACAGGGATCGAAACTGGAACTGAAATAGAAGCCTTAAATGAAACTGGAATCGAAACTAGAGCCAGAGCCAGAGCCAGGACCTGGAGGTTAAGGTTAACAGGAGTCGAAAACAAAACAAATTGAACAGGGATCGAAACCAGAACAAGAACTGAAACCAAATAAATGATGCATATAATGAAACTGGAACAGGAACAGGAACCTTAAGGAGAACAGGAATGAAACTGGAATAGTAACCGGAACTAAAACAATAATCGCAACCTTAAGTGAATCAGAAGTGAAAGCTGTAACAGGCATGGAAACTGGAGCAGTAACCGAAATTTGAACAGGAACCGTTACTGGAACAAGAATGGTTACCGGAACATAAATCGAAATTGAAACAGGCTTGGAAAGTGGAACAGGAATCGTAACTGGAAAAGAAATCGAAACTTGAATAGGAATCGTCACTGAAGCAGGAACCGAAACTTGAATAGGAACCGTTACATCGTTACTGGAACAGAAATCAAAATTGGAACAGGCATGGAAAGTGGAACAGGAATCGTAACTGGAAAAGAAATCGAAACTTGAATAGGAATCGTCACTAAGACAGGAACAGGACCAGAGACTGGAACAAGAACCAAAACCTTAAATTGAACCGCAATCGAAGGCTCAAGTAGAACAGGAATCGATACTGGAACATAAAGTGGAACTAGAACAATAAGCGAAACAGGAACATAAACGGGAACAAGAACCAAAACCTTAAATGGAACCGCAATCGAAAGCTTAAATAGAACAGGAATCGATACTGGAACATAAAGTGGAACTAGAACAAAAAGCGAAACAGGATGGGAAACTGGAACAGAAACTAAACTTGAACAGCAAATGAAAACGAAATCGGAGAAAAACTGGAACAATGGCCCCAGCCAAAACTAGACGAGTTTCAAGATAGTAGCTATATTTTATAAGTTTTGCCAGCGTCTTCCAGTTCACCATGAAAATGATGTTCAACGGACTGCAAATAGCTTTGTGAAGTCTTCAATGCTACCACGACACAGTCTTTGGAAGGATTAGATTGCGGTTCGGTCTCTTTCCCTGAACTATTAACAAATCTTTTGCTCTAACTTGCATTCAGTGGACTTCGAATTTTGATACTTCATACTTTAACGGCTCGCACTCTAAACGGTTTGATGCTTAAATTGAACCACTTGAGTGCCCTCACTCAAGTTACTTAAACTTCAACCAAAAAAAAAAAGTCGGACAAGTAGAAGAACAAAGCAAAAGATGACTACAACTGCAGACAAAATTTGATTCAATTTCATTTGATTCAATTTCATTTTTCTACTTCACCCACACCTCGCTTGCGCTGAAATTACTCCGTGTGGGCGGTTCTCACTTGCAATACACCTGTAGCTTGCCTTGCAACAGAGTTCACTGGCTGAGTTCGCGTACTTTTTCTTAATTAATTGAAATCTCTTTTTTCTTCTTCTTTTAAGCGCCCATTTTACCGCTACAATTGCGGCTATTGTTGTTGTTTTTGTTTTGTTGTCTTTAGCGCTGATTGTATTGCGCGTTTGTTTCAAGTGTAGCAAAGTGGAAGAGAATTGCTCCAAAAGGAAAATCAATTAAAAATTTTTGCTTGAGCCTTAAACCGACCGAATCGAATGTATATGCGGCGAAAAATTTGGAACGCAACAAGGACTAATTGAGTAACTTTAGTGAATGGGTAGATGAGTGTGAGTGTGTGTGGTGGGTGGGAATGTGGTATGAGTGTGAGTTTAAGTGTGTGGGAAAGTGCGAGATGCGTGTGTGTTTGTGCCTGAGTAGGTTACTGACTCGCTGAATGGTTGAATCAAAATGCGGATATGGGCTGAGTAGTATGCATAAAGAAATCCAGCGAATAAATTAAATTTATTGGATATAAAAAAAAGTTTTTTTTTTGTGCAAGCGAGTGCAAAGCAAACAGTGCTGAAAATTCATAGAAGTAAAAAAAGAATAATTTTTTGTTGATAAAGAACTCAAAACAAAAAGTCATCGAATTGTTGAAAGAAAGCAAGTTGCGCGTGGCAGCATCAATAGCTGTGTATTTGCTTTGCAAAAGTTACAAAACGAAGTTGAAAAGAATTTAATTTTATTGGCACTTTTGTTGCGTGAGCACTTAGCTTGAATACACGCTGACTTCTTGCTCAAAAGCCAAAGCGCGCTATCGCAAACAAAAAAACCAAGTAAATGCCAAAGTTTTCGTCAAAAAACAAAAAAAAAAAAAAAAAAAAATCGAGCAAATATTGTTTGCCTTGCGTGGCGAAATTGAAAAAGTATGCAAAATAAGATAAAAAGACGAATAAGAAAAGTAAAAAGTAGCGCTTTGGAAGACAAATAAAAAAGGAAATTAAATTTGAAAAAAGCTAAGTTTATTTTATTCGATTTAAAATAAAATAAAATAAAATAAAATAAAATAAAATAAAATAAAATACAATAAAATAAAATAAAATAAAATAAAATAAAATAAAATAAAATAAAATAAAATAAAATAAAATAAAATAAAATAAAATAAAATAAAATAAAATAAAATAAAATAAAATATAATAAAATAAAATAAAATAAAATAAAATAAAATAAAATAAAATAAAATAAAATAAAATAAAATAAAATAATATAAAATAAAATAAAATAAAATAAAATAAAATAAAATAAAATAAAATAAAATAAAATAAAATAAAATAAAATAAAATAAAATAAAATAAAATAAAATAAAATAAAATAAAATAAAATAAAATAAAATAAAATAAAATAAAAAAATAAAATAAAATAAAATAAACTAAAATAAAATAAAATAAAATAAAATAAAATAAAATAAAATAAAATAAAATAAAATAAAATAAAATAAAATAAAATAAAATAAAATAAAATAAAATAAAATAAAATAAAATAAAATAAAATAAAATAAAATAAAATAAAATAAAATAAAATAAAATAAAATAAAATAAAATAAAATAAAATAAAATAAAATAAAATAAAATAAAATAAAATAAAATAAAATAAAATAAAATAAAATAAAATAAAATAAAATAAAATAAAATAAAATAAAATAAAATAAAATAAAATAAAATAAAATAAAATAAAATAAAAAATAAAATAAAATAAATAAAATAAAATAAAATAAAATAAAATAAAATAAAATAAAATAAAATAAAATAAAATAAAATAAAATAAAATAAAATAAAATAAAATAAATAAAAAATAAAATAAAATAAAAAAAATAAAATAAAATAAAATAAAATAAAATAAAATAAATAAAATAAAATAAAATAAAATAAAATAAAATAAATAAAAAATAAAATAAAATAAAAAAAATAAAATAAAATAAAATAAAATAAAATAAAATAAAATAAAATAAAATAAAATAAAATAAAATAAATAAAATAAAATAAAATAAAATAAAATAAAATAAAATAAAATAAAATAAAATAAAATAAAATAAAATAAAATAAAATAAAATAAAATAAAATGAAATAAAATAAAATAAAATAAAATAAAATAAAATAAAATAAAATAAAATAAAATAAAATAAAATAAAATAAAATAAAATAAAATAAAATAAAATAAAATAAAATAAAATAAAATAAAATAAAATAAAATAAAATAAAATAAAATAAAATAAAATAAAATAAAAAATTAAATAAAAAACAAAATAATACTTCAAAAAAGATGAAATAGAACAAACTAAAAAATTTAATTAAATAAAATGGAATAAAATGATGTTATTTTATTTTATTTTAATTTACCTACTTCATTTGACATAAATATATTTTTGCACGTTATATTCTCATTATACTCTTTTGACTGATATAGTTTTTACCTTAATATTCTTACGTTAATATTCCTTCCAATTCCTCGAGATTCTGCACATTCATCTTTTAAAAATTTCTGGCTAAACGAAAACGTTTATAAACTGAATTTTTAAATTTTTAAACATTTTTATTTTGCCAGAAACATGAATGTGTTACCCTTAGCGACACACACCATTGCGTATACGTGACAATTTTGCTGCAAAACGAATATTTAAAAATATTTCAAAATTCAGTTTTTAAGTATTTTTGTTGCGCCAAAAACCTAAATGTACAGCACATTCGTTTTTCTGCCACAATTTTCAGAGATTCAACTACACATTCATGAAAATGGCATTAAAAATTCCCGCGGGTTCCTTGTACTTTGGAAACCCAGGATTTTCGTGAATCGTAGAGAAACAAGATTTTAATCACGTGAGCCTATTAACTCAATTCAATTTTTCAGAGGCACATTCATGTCTCTGGCAAGCGAGCGACGATATGTAGGAGTCACTCACTATGCAATGGCGTTTTTCGCTGCTTAACCGGGTTATTATTTGCATATGGTGTTGTTGCTGCTTTCACTGCTGTTGCCACCCATTCTACTAGCATTGGTGTTATAATTCATTTTGAATTGGAAACTCGTTATGCAAAATTTTTTTAAAGCTACAAAAAGACATACATATTTACACGTACGCATTTACTATTATTTTCGAAATTTATATTTCTGTCACCATAGCATTCGTGCTGTGTAATAATTTTTCAACTCATAAGTAGGTTAAAAGGATGTGGTCTGATGTCCGTTGGTCAATTGAATACCAATTTATACTCGTAAATTATTGTTTGTTATTCAAGTTATGAATGGGTGAGTAATTTGATGTTGGGAAAAGGGGGATATATAAAATTTGTGGTTCCTTAGTTTTCAGAACAATACTTCTATAAAATGGTTTGGAAGTTTTACAGGGGCTTAAAGGGTTAAGATTTACGTAAATATTTAATACAAATAGGACTTTTCAGTTCAGGATAGTTAAGCATTGATTTCCCCAACTCAAAACGAAAATCAACTTACATAGTTGTTTTACTAAAATGTCAAATATTTTGCTTCTTTGCCATGATTAACCCTTTTCCTCTTTTTTTTTGTATCATTTTAGTGCGGGATCACTGTCATCGGCAGCGTAGCGAAGGCGTTGATATAAAAGCGCGCAAGAAATTAATAATTGCAAGTGTGCTGTGTCTGGTGTTTATGGTTTGTGAAATTATTGGTAAGTTAAAGTTCTTGGAATATCTAACGAAATTTAGAGCAAGAGAGTTGGTGCTACAAAACTAATGAGGGTTGCCTTAGTAACGATACAACGAACTTTTTGGGGGAGTTGATTGTGTTTATTTGTAAGAGCAAGACAAGAAAAGAAATAAAAATAACAGTAAAATTGATAGCTTAATCAATAGCCAAATGCAACTAGAAATTTGGGATGAGAAGTTTTGGAAGGACATCAAATGATGAGCTTGGGGCGGGAGACTGGCTGCATGTCGTACAATTTTTTTTTAGATAATAAAGCTATTGAAATATGCCCATTACTGACAACTAACTGTAAAAAAGTAGATTGTTATTAATAAAATTTTTGGTGAGGTTATTTTGACATATTTGGCTCGTCGGGCCCACTTTATATGTCGCAGGTAATTTGCGGGAGACAAACATATTTTCCTGAGTTGGTAACGATATTGGCAATTAATGAAATGAAAATAAAACTGCTATTATGGTATGACATGTTTCACTCCCCCTACCTCCAAGGGTAGCACTTTCCAAATTTTTCAAAGATAGAAAATTTGAGTGTCTCGGGGAAAGGAAGTCGCTCACAAAAATTTGGCTTGTTACTCAGCCACAACCATATGGCTATGGGGGCTCCCCAACTTTTATAGCTCAATTTTCAAAGTAAGCTCTTGGAAATCGACTTTGCATATTTTCTTTTTAAGAAGCAGCATTCAATTAAACAGTTTCGCACACTGGAAT
>CAXKVI010000003.1:118311593-118329093 GCA_964058755.1 Campiglossa producta
ATATATTTTTGTTTCAATAAAAGGTAGTGCAAATGTTGCAGTTAGCTTAGTTGGGCATCGGTTATAGTATAGACATGCCTCCTACATAAATGTATGCTATTAAAATGTATATGTATGTATGTATGTGTGCCTTTGTTCTATGCTGTATTTGTATCGAATTGCATCAAAAGTTTTAGACATTTGAATATTTTAGGCACAAATTTGCTTTTGTATTTAAAATTTATTGATTTTACTTAAAGTAACAAAAGAAAAGCTCAAATAAAATAAATATTGCAAGAATAGATTACTGTTGGGTTTTGAAATTGTTGACTATTTTGGCATATTTGCTTGTTGAGTTGGTAGATTCTTGGGCCTTCTTGTTTTGGCAAAATTCAAAAAGTCAAATAAGAAGAATTTTACTGAAATTTGAATACTGCAAAGTGATTTTTTGCTCTAGCTCTTTTTTTTTGAATTTTTTCCTTTCTTTTTTTTTAACTTCCTCTTTCCGTTTTTAGTTCTTATTTCCATTTTTCATCTTCTAATCTTTTAAATTTTCCTTTTTCTTTTTTGTTTTTTTTTTCTTTTGTTTCCTTTTTCTTTTATTTTTTTTTAAATTTTGCATAATTTTACTTTTTTCTGTTTCTTTTTTATTTTTTATTTTTTCATTGTCCTCTTCTTTTTATTTCTCTTTCTCTTACTTTTTTTTCCTCTCTCTCTCTTTTTGTTCTTATTTCCGTTTTTCGTCTTTATATTTTTTCAATTTACCTTTTTGTTTTTTTTTTTTCGTTTGTTTCCTTTTTCTTTTAATTTTTCCTTTTTTAATTTCTCATCATTTTATATTTATTTCTAATTTTTTCTCCTTTCTCTTTCTCTTTCTCTTTCTCTTTTTCGTTATAAACGTAATAGAAGGAGATAAAAAGCGAAATTGAGAGTGACAGTTAGCAAGAGTGAGAATGATAGATTGAAAGCATGAGTCAGCGTGACAGTAAGAGTAAGAGTAGGAATAAGGGTAAGTGTGTAAGAGCTGGAGTAATAGTGAGAGTGACACTGACAGTGATAGTGACATTTTGACTGTGAGTGCGATTGAGAGAGATAGAGTGGGAGTCAGAGGAAGGGGAACTATTGTAGTGATATTGAGAGTGGTAGTAATAGTGAGAGTGTGAGTGAGATTGAGAGTGAAGCTGTCTTGTGCTTTTTCGCCATACAAATTCAAGCAGATACGACTAGATCATTAGAACTCCCCTCCCATTTCAATATATTTCACTCTCCATCTGCAACAGTAATCCCTTTGATTGTTTGTTATCAATTTGAAATTTCTCAACCCCTTTAACTTATGCTGATGAGCTCAGCTGAATTGAATGCACGTTGAAAGTTAAAAAGCAAAAATAACCACAACCCTTCTCATGTCGCTTGGTTGAATGAAACGTACTGAGTACTTTTGCTTTCCCAGTCAAATTATACTTTCCCTTCATGTAGCCGAGCAAGCACTGACAACCTAAAAATAAAGCGAGTGAGTTAGCATTTCAAGCAATAACTAGTTTGGCTACTGCTGTCATTATCAAACTCCACCTTTTCCTTGTACACCGTCGTGAAATGGTGAAGTGAAATTCAATAATCTGGGAAAAAACAAAAAACAAGCAAAAGATTGACCGACATGTCCAAATAACTGGCAAAACTAAAGATGTAACTAACCAAGCAGGAAAGTGACTTGTTAAACTGGAAATAAGATCAACCAACGAAGCAGACAACAATGGGAATGGCCGTGAGTTTAGGTAACTTAACGGTGCTAGTCCACAAAGCGGCTGACCAAAAAGGAAACAAAAACAAAGCGAGCAACTAACAATTGAGGGCAATTTAGAGTAATGGATGTAGATAAACTAAAGAGTAGGTGTGAGTAGAAATTTGGGGTTTTGAGCTGCCAAACAGTTGCTTATACTTCAAATGGGACAGTGCAATAAAATAGTTTTTGCCGGACTATCTCGGGAACCGCTTGATCGATTTGGATAAAATTTTGAATATAGATAGTTGGATTGATTCGAAGACTATCCACTTGGGGGGTGTACAGGGTTGCCACCTATCTCAATTTTTTTTAAATTTTTTAAGTAGGGTTGCCACCTTACCGAAGCATATTTGCATATCCGGTACTATCTCGCGAACCGCTTCAACGATTTGGATAAAATATTGAATATAGATAGTTGGATTGATTCGAAGACTATCCACTTGGGGGTTGCCACTTGGAGGGTGTACAGGGTTGCCACCTATCAATTTTTTTTTTTAAATTATGGAGTGAGATATGCCAATATGGGTATCAAATGAAAGGTATTTTCGCCGACATACCAACTAAAACATTTTCAAATAGTGTTGCAGCCCAGGGTTACCATTTACAGTATCGTATTTGTATTGTATATTTTTGGGAACATATTTGGATTATTTTAGGATCATTTTGGGATCATTTACGGGTCACTTTGGAATAAAAATTGCTCTAGTATTTTGAGATCATTTTGGGTTCAATTTTTGGATTATTTTGGGACAATTTTTCGGTCATTTTCGTATAATTTTGAATTCATTTTGGGATCATTTTTGGATAATTATGGGGCCATTTTTTATACCATTTTGGTAGATTTGAGGTTTTTTTGGGGTAATTGTGGAGTCATTTTGTAATCATTTTGGGATCTTTTTTGGATAATTTTTGAATCATTTTTGGGTCGTTATGGGTTCAATTTCGTATCATGGTGGGAACATTTAAATGTCTTTTTGGGGTCGTTTTGGGATCATTTGGGGTAAGTAAAACACAGAATATTTTTTTCAACACGAACCATGTTAAAATAACTAGAAATGTCCGGTTAAATTTGCATGAGATAATGAGGAATTCATGTTAATTTAACAGAAAGTAATGTTAATTTAACACAAAGCCATGTTAATTTAACACAAATTCATGTTAATTTAACACAAAGTCATGTTAATTTAACACAAAGTCATGTTAATATAACACAAAGTCATGTTAATTTAACACATATTCATGTTAATTTAACACAAAGTCAAGTTTTTAAACATGAGCTTCATGTTAATTTAACACGAATACATGTTAATTTAACAGAAGTCAAGTTTTTAACCATGAGATCCATGTTAATTTAACACGAAGTCATGTTAATTTAACACGAAGTGAAGTTATTCAACATAAGCTACATGTTAAAATAACATCATCGATAGTGTTGAAAAATAATAAGCTGAAAAATGTTATAAAAGTGTTGATTTTACATGAAAATTATTCTGTGTGTAGGGATAGGGATAGGCATAGGAAATGTTCCTGACCCATTACGCCTGCCCACGACTGTATGCACCTACAACTCATACAAACATACATACAAATGCAACCAACTCTAACCATCTCTTGTTTTCGGCCAATTCACTCACATTTTACTAAATATGGTATTAGCTAACTCGTTTTTGTTTTTCTTTTATTTTTTACTTGTTATCTTGCATGTCATGGCTGGACCTTTGCACACCGTTTTGCTACCAAAAATCATATCGATTCATTTGTTCATTGATACGTTGCTTTGGCGATGTGGCTGCGGTTTTGTTGCTGTGATGTGGCATAACGTCAATGCTTCCGTGGCTGTTGTTGTTGTTGTTGTTTGAAACTGCTGGCTTTGCACACAAACAGGTGGCATTTTATCAAATAGTTTGGCGATTGCAACGGATGCTGCTCACTTACTAACAGATTTTGCTAGTTTTATGATATCATTGTTTGCCATCTGGATAGCTGGGAGACCATCAACACAACGGTGAGTTATGGCTATATGTTTATTGAAATAAATAATATACAAGCATTTAGAGTGCTGTTGCGAAAAGGTTCTGACGAAATTTCCTAAAGGCAATTTTTAATTTTTTTGCAACATAAATTTTGAATTTTCTTATTTTTTTTACTTTTAAGTCGCGTTTAATGAGTTTTACACAAAGAAAAAACTCAAGTTTGAGCACCAATATATGTTTGTAATTACATTCCCCTAACCATAAACTTAACCGTAACCACAAGCGTAACCGTAACTATAACCGTTACCGTATATTAGCCATAACCGTTACCGTAACCATAACCGTTACCGTAACCATAACCGTTACCGTAACCATAACCGTTACCGTAACCACAACCGTTGCCGTAACCATAACAGTTACCGTAACGATAACCGTAACCGTAATCATAACCATAACCATAACCATAACAATAACCATAACCGCAACCGTAAACATAGGCCATAAACCATGAACATAACCGTAACCGTAACCATAAACCATAACAACAACCGTAGCCATAACCATAACCATAACTACAACCCTAGCTATAACCATAACCATAACCAGAAGCGTAGCTATAACCATAACCACAACTACAACCAAAAATGTAACCATACACCGTTACCATAACTATAACCGTAACCATAACTGTAACCATAACTACAATCATAGCTATAACCATAACCATAACTAAAACCAAAGCTGTAAACATAAACCGTTGCCATAAATATAATCGTACCCATAATCATAACCATAACCATAACCATTAACCCCACCCATAACCGTAAACAAAGCTGGAAACATAACCGTAACCATGACTATCACCGTAACTATAATCATAAATCATAAGCATGACTATCACCATAACATAGTCACAAATCGCAACCATAGCCGTTAACATAGCTGAAACCATAACGGTAGCCATAACCGTAACCATAACCATAAACGTAGCTATAATCATCACCATAACCATAGCCGTAACCCTAACCATTACCGTAACCATAACCATAACCATAAAAAAAGAAAATTTTTAAAATTATAAACTCAAAAAGTAAAATTTTGAATTTGCTTAGCTTGGAAAATTAAAAAATTTTTTTTTCTTGCTGATAAAATAAAGCTCGGCCAAAAATTTTTTTAAATCAGAAGATGTTTATTCTAACTAACTGACGATTTGGCAACCCATCAATGTTCCCAGTTTCAAGTCTCTAACTAACCGGTGAAAGCACTTAGCAAATACATCAATCGAACCCGGAGAAAATTTATGTTGATAGCCAATCATGCAATTTTTCAAACAATCACAATGACCTACTAATTAAGTGCATATAACCGACAAAAACTGTTTCAAGCTCCGATCATTGAATTGAATATCACTCATACGCCATGTAGTACCTCATTGTACAAACGTTTTTACTTTGAAAAAAAAAAAAAAAAAAAAAATTCAATGCAAAATTCTCAGCCATTTGTATTACTACCATGTACATATATTTGTACTCATTGTCGTTTTTGATGAGCGCACATTTATACAGCCCACACACACACACACACATATTCATACAAACATATAAAATCTAGTTTTTGTCAATATACAAATGTTCAGCAATTTTGCCAAAAACTAAACGGCAATTAAATGGAACATTTATTTAGTTGCTGTACCAAAATGAAAACGGAAAATGGAAAATGAAAATAATTGAAAACGATTTTTCCGTATGAGTCAAAATTGTCGCTACAGCAGCCGACGTATACACAAATTTCCATCAAATGCCGAAACTAACAAAATTTCCTCATGAAACCATGAATGACAGTAGAGTAAAATAAATCAAATAACTAAAGTTGTGATGGGATACAGTAAAACCGTTAAATGTGCTTGTGTGTAGTGGCTGATATGGAGCTTTTATGCACATGGATATGTGAGTTTTCCATTGCAATACTTATTTATTCCTATGCATGTTATCGTCAATATCAAGCGAAATTAATCAAAACTAGGTCTTTTTAAATAAAAGTTTTCGAAGAAATTTTTAAAGTTCTCGTTAATTGTATTTATGTTATATATCTTAGTTATTTTTATATATTTTATATGTAATTTATTTTATTTTATTTTATTTTTTTTTTATTTTATTTTTTTTTTATTTTATTTTATTTTATTTTATTTTATTTTATTTTATTTTATTTTATTTTATTTTATTTTATTTTATTTTATTTTATTTTATTTTATTTTATTTTATTTTATTTTATTTTATTTTATTTTATTTTATTTTATTTTATTTTATTTTATTTTATTTTATTTTATTTTATTTTATTTTATTTTATTTTATTTTATTTTATTTTATTTTATTTTATTTTATTTTATTTTATTTTATTTTATTTTATTTTATTTTATTTTATTTTATTTTATTTTATTTTATTTTATTTTATTTTATTTTATTTTATTTTATTTTATTTTATTTTATTTTATTTTATTTTATTTTATTTTATTTAATTTAATTTTATTTTATTTTATTTTATTTTATTTTATTTTATTTTATTTTATTTTATTTTATTTTATTTTATTTTATTTTATTTTATTTTATTTTATTTTATTTTATTTTATTTTATTTTACTTTACTTTATTTTATTTTATTTTATTTTATTTTATTTTATTTTATTTTATTTTATTTTATTTTATTTTATTTTATTTTATTTTATTTTATTTTATTTTATTTTATTTTATTTTATTTTATTTTATTTTATTTTATTTTATTTTATTTTATTTTATTTTATTTTATTTTATTTTATTTTATTTTATTTTATTTTATTTTATTTTATTTTATTTTATTTTATTTTATTTTATTTTATTTTATTTTATTTTATTTTTTATTTTATTTTATTTTATTTTATTTTATTTTATTTTTTTTTATTTTTTTTTTATTTTATTTTATTTTATTTTATTTTATTTTACTTTGTTTTATTTTATTTTATTTTATTTTATTTTATTTTATTTTATTTTATTTTATTTTATTTTATTTTATTTTATTTTAGTTTATTTTATTTTATTTTATTTTATTTTATTTTATTTTATTTTATTTTATTTTATTTTATTTTATTTTATTTTATTTTATTTTATTTTATTTTATTTTATTTTATTTTATTTTATTTTATTTCATTTCATTTCATTTTATTTTATTTTATTTTATTTTATTTTATTTTATTTATACCTTAAGGCGCACATCTCTCCAAAATTTAGAGTTATATGAGAGTTACTCTTCAAAAATCGCCTGAAAACATGTGACCTTTTGTGAGATACCTTATTAAGTATTGCATACTTTTGGGGACACATTAATAACAAACGGGTGAATTGTCCATCACAATAATCGTTCCAAAAGTTATAGTTATGTGGAACTCGGCTGCCTGCTTCTGGATGTTGGTGGGATACCTTTCCAATTATTGCCTGCTTTTAGGAGCACGTCAAATTTTCATATCATATTTATTTTTACCATTTTATTGACAATTTGAAAAAGTGTAAAAAAGGTTTCAAGATAAATTCCTCCTAAACGACTTATAAATCAAGTTCTTTACACTCTTACTTTAATTTACCAACGCCTAGGCGGCTTGATTTCTATCTTAGGTATGCACTCAAAATAAGCCTCGGAAGTTATTTAAACATTCTCTCAAAATGAACAAAATTAACACAATTGTATGCATTATTATAGCTAGAATAACTCTATTTCCGCTAAGAAAAACACTCCTAAAAGTAAGCAATAAAAAATATAAAAAAATGCATAACATCAAAGTACGAAAAAAGTGCAAGACCTATCGTAATAACAATAAAAATAACAATAAACATTAGTTACGAAAAGAATGTACAAAAAAAAAAATTAAATCAACAAAGCACAAACTTAACCAACGACAAAGCGTTTGTTAGCGCCGACAAAAAGTAATTGCGTAGAAAATGGAAATGTTGCCTACACATAGGCAGTGCCAAGGAATTAACTGCAGCTTACTTTGTAGCGCATGTGTGCTGGGGTTGGGGTGTTGGCATAAATATGCACGTGCGGTGGCTTTCATTATGCACTTAACATAGCCAGGCATATGGTGTAAATAACCAAAAGCAAAAATGAAGGGGCGCAAAATAAAAAAATTATAAAAATGAAGGGAGAAAAAGTATTAAAAAAAAGTCGAGGGAGAAAAAATTATAAAAAAAACTTAAAAATGTAAACGAAAAGTTCAAAAGAAAACTTGCCATAAATGTGGGAGTACGCTTGCATAAATTATTTAATAAACAGCTATGTTGCGAATGCGACTTACTTTTTTTTCCAAACATTTCTTGCCACAATCCTTTCTCATTTGATTAGCAGCGCGAAAGAGAAGCAAAATCTAGAAAAAAATTGTGATAAAATATGCAAACCTCCTTCTAATTTACACACTCAGCCGCCGCTACTTGAACACATTACAGACATGCAAATTCTTAGAAATAACTGAAAAAGTGTTGCCTACCTCTAGGCGCACTACATTTTTGCAGCGTCATTTACAATAACTTTGGCACAAAAGCTGCACATATGCCACTATTCTTTGCACAAAGTTTATACGCGAATAAAAATATGTGAAGAGTATGCTTTTGTACAGGAACTGCATTCATAAGCGCCTAAAAGTATGTGAATGAAATTCAAAGGAAATTGCGCTTTTTCAATTTTCGTCTCATTTCATTTCGCTGCCTTTTTATTCTATCTTTTTTTTTTTTTGTAATAAACTACGAACTAAACTCAATTTGTTCACAGTCATTTTGAGGCGCCAACGAGTAGCATATGCCACGACGTGCGCCTAAATGTATGCAACTTTAAAATGCAAATCTGTTTGCAACTTTTTCTTTGCTATTTTTTTGTTGTTGTTTTCGCCCACACATTTTGCCACATTAGACTTGATTACTTCTGTAAATAGTTATTTTCACATATTTTTTATTGTTGTAGCAAATTAAGCTTTTTTTTTTGGTGTGCTCACAAGTGGTCCATTCAAATTCGTTATGTTGATTTTTCGACATTACACCAAACTGGCGGATGTAAGTCCATACATACGTATGTATATATGTGTGAATAGATTAAAAGTTTTTGCGCTAATGTGCTCTGTGAGTTAGATCTCTGTTAGTTGTGTGGGAATGCGGTTTGTAAATTTTGTTTACAAAAGTGGCCAGTTGAGTTAGTTTTGGAGTGATTTATATATGTATGTGTTTGTGAGTGTATGTGTGTGTGAGTATGTTGAAGGAGATATTACGCGATTTGCGGTGTGCTATAATTTATTATGATATAAACAAATAAGTTTTATATTATATATGTTGTTTCTGTTAATATGGTATCGAAAAAGAAGAGATAATTTTAGATAGAAGCTGCTAGTTTTCCAAAACCCGCCCGCCACCGATTTGGATATATATCTCCAGTCATTACCAAAACCATAGAACACATCTGGAAGCCATTTATGCCTGAAAGTAATCTGTTTTTTTCGTTGCATACTTTTAGGCGCAAATTTAAATATATATTTGAGATGCCTTGTTAACAATTTATTGGCGATAAGTTTTATATAAAATTCAAAGCGGACTCTAAGAATTAAAAAAATTCCGAAATTGGCAAAAAACTTAACCCTTCCACTACCTTCTCAATTAATTTAAATTTATCAAAAAAAAAAAAAATTCTCTGCACAGCCAAATTAAACTCTGCATACAAGAAATGTCATTTTTTTTTAACCCAATTCGCCTCTTCAATCGACAACCTTGTGCTGGCAGTGCGCGTGTGGCGGCCAAGTAGGCAGCTCAAATTTCAACGAAAAGTGCCTTTGAATATTTTATGAAAATGAGATTGGTTTTTAGGCTACAAGCTGTGCAGCGTTGAAGGCTACACATAACAGCACCAACAAGCACTGCTCAAAAACAGAGCCAATAAACATGCCTGAGATACTACAAATGTAGTGAGCGTTGTTGATTTTACAGCTTATACTGTTTGTTTTGCTGTCGGCGGTTTTTCAGTTTTCTTCCACTCTTTGTTTTTTCCCCCTGATTTCCAGTGCGATGTAATGAGAGTTGTAGGTATTTTTCCGATATTTTTTTATTACATTGTTTTGTGCTATGTTTTGGTTTTTGCCTTTGCGGTTTTCGGTTTACGGCTGTCGAGCAGGCACAGCATCAGACCGAGACACGATAGGCAGCGTAGCAGAGTTTGAGTTGAGTAATTTTTACAATGCTTTGTTTTATTACAAGCTTTCGCTGTCTGACAGCTATTACCGCAACAGCTCCTAAAAGTATGCTTCTTTCACTCACTCTCTTTCCCTTAGCCTGCTTCCACTGCTGAATCGTCATAAAATGATTGTTTGTTTTGCAACTGTAATTTCTCTGGTGATTTCACGCAATCAAATATAAGCAAATAAACCAGTCGAAATAATGAAGTTTTCGTGTTGTTGTTCTTGTGCAGGTAACAACGATTTGTTGAATGTTGGCAATGTGGCGCGCTTTCGTCTCCGTTACTGAGCATGGTTGTTTGAACATATTTTATTTAAATTACTACAATTTTGTATTTGAGTTTTTGATTTTTTTAGTTAGTAATTTTCATTTACTTTTTCTTAATGGTTTTTGTTTTTCTTGGTGGCATGTATATGTATTTGTTTACAGAAAATAGCGCCTAAAAGTATGCAAACCATTCATTATGAAATGATGGTTGAGCAGAGGTATGGGCCAGGTGCAGAAAAATAGAAGCGCCTTAAAGTATGCAAGCATTTCCAACTTTATAGTATGACAGAAAACTAGAAGCGCTTAGAATTATGCAATACAAATTAATGCAGTAGCTTCCTTCGAAGAAACATATGTGAATCAAGCCCGTCAACCCCTCAATAATCAAACCAGGCTTATCCCCTGAATCCCACAGGCCTTCCTACACCAAATATTGAATTCAGGAAATAAGGGGCTTCTCTTCTTATTTATATAATTTTAATTTATTTTACTGAAATTTATTTTATTTTACTTCATTTTTTTATACATTTTTTTTTTTTAAATTTTATTTTAATTTATTTTATTTTATTCCATTTTATTTTACTTTATTTTATTTTATTTTATTTTATTTTATTTTGTTTTGATTTATTTTATTTTATTTTATTTTATTTTATTTTATTTAATTTTTTTATTTTATTTTATTTTATTTTATATTATTTTATTTTATTTTATTTTATTTTATTTAATTTTATTTAATTTAATTTAATTTTATTTTATTTTATTTTATTTTATTTTATTTTATTTTATTTTATTTTATTTTATTTTATTTTATTTTATTTTATTTTATTTTATTTTATTTTATTTTATTTTATTTTATTTTATTTTATTTTATTTTATTTTATTTTATTTTATTTTCTTTTATTTTATTTTATTTTATTTTATTTTATTTTATTTTACTTTATTTTATTTTATTTTATTTTTTTTTTTATTTTTTAATTTAATTATATTTTTTTTGTATTTTGTTTTATTTTATTTTATTTTTTTGTATTTTGTTTTATTTTATTTTGTCTTTATCAAAGCCAGTAAATCTACTTGGAGCCATAGCCCGGAGCAACCCTTATCTTTAAATTCACACTGACTTTACATACTTGTTTTACTTATAGTGCATAATTTTAGGCGTGCTTTTTTACATACCATACGAATTCTACATTTAAGCTAGCAATTCAGGTAAAGAAAAAGGAAAACGCCTAAAAGTATGCAAACAAATTTAGCTTCGACAATATATATTGGCGGAAAAAGTTTAGTTTTCAATATTTGACAAAAAAAAAATTACCAAATAATGTCCATCAGTCAGTCAAACAATCAGAACAGCTGCCATGCCCACTGCAAATTTACAAAGCTCAGTCGCTGGACATACGCTGTCAAGCCTTCTGTGCCACTTGTACGCCTTGCTTTGCAGCTGTCGGCTTGTCACCGAATCCCGCAAGCTTCACAGCTACCATTCACTCTCCCTCACTCCTTTACCCCTTCCGCCCTTTTTCTCACCAGCATGCTGCTTTGGCTCGTGTTGTGAATTTTATGTATTTTGCATTTCCATGTATTTTCTTCTTTTTCTTGTAATGCCTATAAAAATTTAACACATTTTTATTTTCATTTTTTTTCACAACATTTGCTTTTAAAAAGTACATTGCATATTTTGTGGCGTACAAGTTTGCAAATGCAAATTTGGTTTTCGTTCTCGCCACTGTCTGTTTCGCTATATTCTGTTTTTTTTTTGTTTTTGTGCAACCGCGATTGCAATGAAAATGCTAAAAATTTGCGCTCGTGCATTTTTCAGAGTTGCAGTAATTTTTGGGCGAGTAGCTATTTTTACGAACTTGTGCATAAATTTAGGCGCGGAGTAGTTGCTGTTCATACAATGCTGTTCTGATGCAGATTACTACTCGGAATTAGGAAGTTATGAGAATAAACAAATTGGCCCAATTCTTTGACACCCTCGTTGATTTGGAAAAATTACAACCAAGCCTCCATCTAACCCAAGTCTCAAACTAACCCAAGTCTCAAACTAAGCCTCAAACCTACATAAGTTCCAAAATAATCCAAGTATCATCAGTGATACTCAAGCCTCAAACTGACTAAAGCTTCATCAATATTTCCCAAGTTTAAAACTCACCCAAGCAATGACACCCAAGTTTTAAACTTACGCAATGATACCCAAATCTCAAACCAACCCAAGATTCAATAATAACAGCCCAAACCTAAAACTGACCCAAGTTTCACCAATAATACCCAAGTCTCAAACTAACCCAAGATTCAGCAACGATACAAAAGTTTTAAACTAATCAAAGGTTCATCAATAATACCCAAGCCTCAAACCGGCCCACATCTAAGTAATGATGCCCAAGTCTCAAACCTAACCAAGCTTCAAACCTACTCAAGTCCCAGTAATGATAACCATGGCTCAAGCCGATCTAAATGGCAGCAATGATACGCAAGTCTTAAACCTACCTAGGTCTTAGGAATTATGTATACCAAAGTCTAAGCAATGATATCCAAGTATCAAACCAACCCAAGTTTCATTTATAATGTCCCAAACCTAAAACTGACCCAAGTTTCACCAATAATACCCAAGTCTCAAACTAACCCAAGATTCATCAACGACACAAAAGTTTTAAACTAATCAAAGGTTCATCAATGATACCCAAGCCTCAAACCGGTCCAAGTCTAAGCAATGATACCCAAGTCTCAAACCTAACCAAGCTTCAAACCTTCTCAAGTCCCAGTAATGATAACCATGGCCCAAGGCGATCTAAATGGCAGCAATGATACGCAAGTCTTAAACCGACCTAGGTCTTAGGAATTATACCTTGAGACCACGGCAAATTATACCCATATGCGCATTATATTCGGCGTAACCTTAGACCATTTTCTGGAATATTTAGAGGCTGTTTCGGGATCTCTTCGGTACCATTTTCGTGATTATTTTGGGACCACATTGGGCGTATTTTCGGGATTATTTTGGGGTCATTTTAGGATAATTTTGGGATAATTTTGGGGTCTTTTTGGGATAATTTTGGATTCAGTTTGGGGCCTTTTTGGAATAATTTTGATGACATTTTGTGATCATTTTGGGGTAATTTTGGGGTAAATTTGGGATCATTTTGAGGTCACTTTGGAATAACTTTGGTTATGGGTATCAAATGAAAGGTATTTTCAGCGATATGCCAACTAAAATATTTTTAAGTAGGGTTGCCACCTTACCGCAGTATATTTGTATATCCGGTACTATCCCGGGAACCTCTTGACCGATTGTGATGCAATTTGGCATAGAGATAGTAATATTGATTTTAAGACTATCCTCTAGAGGGTTGCCACTTGGGGGGTTTACAGGGTTACCACCTATCTCAATTAAATTATGGAGCGAGATATGCCAATATGGGTATCAAGTGAAAGGTATTTTCGCCGACATACCAACTAAAATATTTTCAAGTAGGGTTGCCGCCCAGAGTTACCATTTTACCGTATTGTATTTGTATCGTATATTTTTTGGATCATATTTGGATTATTTTGGGATCATTTAGGGATCACTTTAGGATAATTTTGGGGCTATTTTGAGATCACTTTGGGTTAAATTTTGGATTAATTTGGGACAATTTTCGGGTCCTTTCGGATCATTTTGGAGTCATTTTGGGATCATTTTGGGATCATTTTTGGATAATTTTGGGATAATTTTTGTGTCATTTTGGGTTCAATTATGGATCATTTTCGGTAAATTTGAGGGTGTTTTTGGGTTCGTTTTGAGATTATTTTAGTATTATTTAGAGATTATTTTAGGGTCATTTTGGGATCATTTTTGGATAATTTTGTGGTAATTTTTGGATTATTTTGGGTACATTCAAGGGTCGTTTTGGGGTCATTTCGGAATCGTTTTGTGACCATTTTGGAAACATTTTTAAATTATTTTAGGATTATTTTGGGGTAATTTTGGGTTCATTTTTGGGTCGTTTTTGGGTTCAATTTCGAATCATTTAGGGAACATTAAAGGGTCTTTTTAGGGTCGTTTTAGGATTATTTTAGTATTATTTTGGAACTATTTTAGGGTCATTTTGGGGTAATTTTTGGATAATATTGTGGTAATTTTTGGATCATTTTGGGTACATTCAAGGGTCATTTTGGGGTCATTTCGGAATCGTTTTGTGGCCATTTTGGAAACATTTTTAAATTATTTTAGGATTATTTTGGGGTAATTTTGAGTTTATTTTTCGGTCGTTTTGGGTTCAATTTCGAATCATTTTGGCAACATTTAAGGGCCGTTTTGGGGTCGTTTTAGGATTATTTTGGGATTAGATTTGGGTAATTTTGTGATTATTTTTGGGTCATTTTGGGTAAGTAAAGTTAGCGCTAAATTGATAGCACCGAGCAAGCTCGTTTACCCACGTACTTTTATTTAATTTGAACTAAAAATTCAAGAAAAAAGCAATTCTTCTCATAAACAGTTCAATTTAACTCTGCCTTAACAAATTTAATTTCCCTAATCATTTCCCTTTCAATTTCCATTCACAGCTTAAATCAACCTACAAATTAGCACCTACTCATCAAATTATTTTTATTTTTATTTTTTCCACAGTATGTCGTTTGGTTGGTATCGTGCTGAAGTTATTGGTGCCATGGCCTCAGTGGTGATGATTTGGGTAATTACCGCCATACTCGTTTGGTTGGCTGTGCAACGTTTGATTAATCGTGATTTTGAAGTGAATGCTAAGATTATGTTGATTACATCGGCTTTGGCGATTTTGGTTAATTTAATGTAAGTATTAACGTAAGCATATACTTAATTGCATATATAAAACCACTCACGCAAATTCCGTAATAATATTGAAAATGGACAAAAAAAAATATAAAACGTGCCACTAGCTACATATATGTATATGTAGGTTGTGTACCACTTAACTCGGCTTAACTAGTACAATATTTAATAATAAATTCATACATAACATATTAATATCGTTATTATTATGGTCTATTTGCTTTAATTGCATTATTGGCTATGAATTAGTTAAATGTTTTGCGCTAAGTAAATTGCTAAAGCAGAACGTAAGCGGAATTTAATTACACATTTTCATTTTCATTTACTAATAAGCACTTAATTACAAATTGGTAGAAGGTTAATTTGATTTCAATTGGTATAGCGTAAATATTGTGACAAAAATGCTAATAGCAAGCAATTTGTGCGGATATTCTTTGTTAACGCCTAACGCCTAAAAGTAGGCATCGGGTGAAGTAGCTTTTCTTTGTAAATGCTTTGTAAATAAATAAATTGGTATTGTAATCATTGCGCAATAAATTTATTTGTGCTTTTGTTGACTTTTTAGGCAGTTGCCAATTTTATTTTGTTGGCATTCTGATTTTTTTTAGGTTTTTTTTTCGTATTTTGGTTGCTTGTTTTGTAGTGCAGCTTTCAGGCGCCTGATGTATTATGTTCTTTTTTTCACTTTAAATATATTTTTAAATGACTGAATCTGTGCCAAATTTTTTAAAATTATAAAATAAGGCGTTATTAATTTCTGAGACAGCCACCGTTACCTTCCCCTAAAAGTATGTTGCAGTATCCAGCAATTTTTCCTCATAATTTTTTATCCAACTTGTATTATAAAGTGCAGAAAAATATTTTACGATGGCTCTCAGAGAGAATTCTACTAAAGATAGTTTAGGCCACAGGGGATAAAAGTGAAAATTTTGCTCCTTAAGATATGCAACGAATTCCTTAAGTAGCATTATCAGTATTCAAGTTTTCTTTGAGCCATCGATATGAAAGCGCATCTCTAGTTTAAAAGCGAGCTATTACTCTGCTCCAAAGTTCGATAAGCTTGGATGGAGGACTTCCACTTTTACCTGCATCTAAAAGTATGCTATAGCAGTCAGCGAGTTTTGCTGAACATTTTTCAAAAAAAAATTTGTATACTAAAATACTGAAGTAATTTTGAAAAAGCTGAACGAAAGTTTAAGATCTTACAGAAAAATGTTTCAAAGTTGCTCTCAGATAAAGTTGCTGTACGAGGAATGTGATAGGCCACAAAACATAAAAGTGAAAATTTGCCTCCTAGAGATATGCAACGGATTTTTAAGGTATCAATAACAGCTCTTATGATTTCTTTGATTAAGACATGCTACTTTTCATAGATACACGCTACAGGGCTATGCCAGCAAAGTAATTTGAAAAGTATATTCGAATGAAGGAAAACATGAAAAATCATTGCATACTTTTAGGCGAAAATTTTTTTATTCTACATTTTCTTCCGTTTTCTTTGTTTGGCCCCAGAGCACCTCTCCTGAAACTACTGTGCGAATATTATGTTAATAATATTTTAACCATCCAATGGAATTTTATGCAGACTATTTGAAATCATCCAAAAAAAAAAAACACATCCATGACAGAGCCAAAGTTCTAAAATATTTCGCAAAGTTAAAATTGTTTAAAGTATCCAAATCAATATTGATGCTTTCTTGGAAGTAGACTTGCTACTTTTTAGATATATACCAAACAGGAAGCCAGCGAAGTAATTAGCAAATATAAACCAGAACTAAAGAAGGCCATATAAATCAATTATTTCATACTTTCAGGCGGGATTTTTTAGTCTTCTCTTCTTTCCTGAACTTTAAGCTAAATTTATTTTCAAAGCTTCTTCAGTCCAATTTCCGGGCGCATATCATTTTAGGAGTCGAATATTTCAACTCTCTAGAGATCTCGGTAATCGGACCAGACGCGATATATACGTGAGAGCGCCAAAAATTATGCAATGTTTTTGTAGTTAGGTATCACTTTTTTTGAACTATCGCTGTCATACAATATCATTTATGGTCTGTTGCCTTTCGTACCCTATGAAGCATTATTTGAGAGTGTAGCTGTTGAAATTAGCTGGCGAATACTTTCAACAAGCTTCAAAACCCTCTATCGACCTCTTAACTTGTATATAATTCGGCTCTCTTTCACCTATACTAGCCTAACTTCTGAAGTGGTTATTCTTTTGATATTCATTGTTCTTTTGCTGCCTTTCAGGTAACTCGTCCAGAAATAGATTGGAAATGTTCATAATCAAAGGAAATTTCGAATTGAAGAAAGCATTGCATACTTTTAGGCGGCATTTTTCTGCATTTTCCGTTTCCTTTCGCGTTCCTTAGGTAAAGTTTTGATCTCTGGGCATCTCTAGTGAATGTTTTTTAACCCTTTAACGACCTCTTACTTTAGTTTAACCCTTTAACAACCTCTTAGTGTTACTTATTTAACCT
>CAXKVI010000003.1:118334093-118356593 GCA_964058755.1 Campiglossa producta
ATTCTCCAAAAATCTGAGAAATAAGTTCACACAGATTATTACGCTCTTTGCTTGGCCTCTCGAATAATAAAATTGTTGATGAGCTTGTGAAACCGCTATTATAGCTACTTTCTAGTGAGTGATGGAGCAAAAAGAGATAACAAAATTTTATTGGTGCGATGACCACTCTTTCACTAATACACTCTTACTTTTATTTCTGCCGGGCTCTGTCATATATGCTCAATATATATGGCTAACTGACCGCGCGCTTTAACCATAAGATGCCCAATTTGTTGTTGTCCTGCTTCATTGCATTCTGTCGCAAGTTGTTGGTTATACGCTTCATTGATGGCATTTGTTAGCAATGTTTTTATATCTGATTGCAACCACAAATATACATACATACATACCTACATATATAGCCATATTATCCATACATGTGAAAAATGTTTCGTAATTTTTAATGCGCGTAACGTGTTGACCATCATCATAGCCGCTTTTACACCGCCTTCGTTACTCATCAGTGTGTGATGTTTTTGTTTTTGTTGTTGTCACAGGAAATCGGAGCGCACAATGAAGCAGTTATTTACAGTTCCGTACAATTTTAGTGTCGTCTCGTTAGCGCTGTGTTGTGGTTTCAAGCATCAAGGCACCTTATGGCAGAGCTTTAAAAGAAAAATAAGTTTCAAACTAGTTACTTTGGGAAGTATACTGGTTCTTAGCATTTATTTCGATAAAATAAATTTCTGTTCAGAAATTTTGTTTTTTGTTTCCTTGATATCTATACAGAAAGTTTTTTTTTCAACTAGATTAACATGAGCTTTTATATGGTCGCTAAAAGCTTTTTGAAAAAAGCTTTTTGAATCAAGAGCTTTTACATAGAGGAATGACCGTTAAAAGCTCTTTAAAAAGCTTTTAATTAAAACTTTAAGAAAAAAACCATCTGAACCAACATTTTGAACCAATAGAAAGACCTTCAGATAGAGGAGAAACTAAGAGCTTTAACTTTACTTGTAGAATATTCAGCGAAAACATCTTTTGACTAGAGGACGAAGGTTCGAATGACCGCTAAAGCTCTGGAAAAAAGCTTAAAATAAGTCATTGTAAAGAAAAACTCTCCTGAATGCATATATGTATAAAGAATAAAAAAGCTTTCCCTTTACCTGAACAATTTTCAACATGTTTTTTAAAATTTTCTTACATTGGTTTCCTTTATAGCAGCTAATTTTACATAAAAGCACTTGAGCAGCTGATCTTGTTTAAGCTATTCGCGACACAGTTTCTTAATGCACTTTTTGATCAAAAAAAATCTCAGAGAAAAAATTTAAATTGCTTCTGGAAGCTTTTAAAAATTTTATAAAGCTTTAATTCTTTTGGTCGAAAGATTTGCTTGAACAAATCAAGCTTTAATATTTGCAAAAACGTTTATCCTCTCATTTGTGATTCCACGCCCAAAATTCTCATCTCTTTTTGTGTCAGACAAAAGCTTTTATGCAGCTGTTTCTCAAAAGCTTTTCTATTTATTGCTTTAGAAGGAAGCTTGATTGAGTTTTGCTCAGAAGCTGGTGGATTAAGGATTTTTTTTTAATTCTTTCAAAGCTTCTCGAATTTTTTTGAGGTATTTAGTATTTCTTATTGCTCATTTTATTAAAAGCTTTCACAGAAATTTAATACCAAAGATCTGCTCCCTTTTCGAAATTTTCTTCAAAAGTAAGATAAGCTTTTACTTTAGAAACCTTTATTACTTTTGAAAATTGCGTTCGAGAGTTGTATAGGAAAGCACCGTGTGTTCTTAAATAAGCTTTTATTAACACAGGGTGTTTAATATACCCCATAAACATAGTAATTTAAAATACGGAGAGCTTAAAGAATCTATTTATGTAGGAATAAAAATTAAATTGAATGATTCTGGGAAGATATTATAAGTACTTGCCTTGTTTAAAGCTCAAAGACAGGGTGTAACTTCAAACTCTACTCATCCTCCAAGCTTACCCATTCGGTTTGTCAACTAAAGTTTTTGGAGCTTTCTCAAACAAAAAAGAAGCCACATGTAATTCATCTTGTCGCATGCTTAAGGGGAGGTTTTTATTTTTTGATCTAACACAGGGTGTTCACTGAATGCGAAAGCTCTTAAAAGTAATTGAAAATATCCTCATCTCTCGATTAAATACTGAGTTTATTTCAAAGCTAGTGGAAACCAGACTGTTCGAAAATATTGTGTCCTGAAATTAGATTTTATTAGCACAGGGTGTATAATATACCCCATAAATTGTACAAAGCCCACAGATAGTAACTTTAAATAAGTAGAGCTTAAGGAAATAAGCCAAATAGAATAACCTTAACACAAGTTTGGTTGGGAATAAAAATTAAATTGAATGATTCTGGGAAGATATTATAAGTACTTGCCTTGTTGAAAGCTCAAAGACAGGGTGTAACTTCAAACTCTACTCATCCTACAAACTTACCCATTCGGTTTATCAACTAAAGTTTTTGGAGCTTTCTCAAACAAAAAAGAAGCCACATGTAATTCATCTTGTCGCATGCTTAAGGGGAGGTTTTTATTTTTTGATCTAACACAGGGTGTTCACTGAATGCGAAAGCTCTTTACTTCTCTCTTTACATCTCTCGATCAAGTACTGAGTTTTTTCAAAACTAGTCTCAAACCAGACTGTTATTAGTCCCAGATTTAGTCCTTTGCAAGCACAACTCTCCCCATTTTACCACTTCAACAATTTTACCATCAAATATTTTATATATTTTTTATTCCACATCAGTTTCCGATAATGGCATACAATTTCTAGCCATTATTATTGTTGTAATGATGGCTACTTTGGCCCGACATTGTCATTTACTGACCGACACAATAAGAAGTTTTTCGCGTATGTCCTGTGATTTAATTGACAGGAACATAAATATTAGCGAAACGCTAGTGAGCGTGTAAATGAGTTGAGCAGTAAATGTTGGTGTTGTGGTGGCAGCCTGTGGCGAGACTATTGTTACAGAGTAGAGTTCCTGGATGTGATATCAAGGCAAAAATGTGTGCCTGTATTTTTAAATTTTTGTGTGGACAGAAATTTTTTGCTTGACTTGAAGATGTTGAAATGATATTATACTAATTTATAGCTGCAGGAAAAATTTTGGAAATTAAAAAAGGTGGCAACCCTGATGTATTGAATATTTTTAAAATAATAACTTTATAAAAACTTTTTCGCAATTTAAATTGGTTGTTTTCTAGGCCTAGCTGTTTGAGAATTAAATTTTTTCTCAATCGTTTGCAATATGTGAAATTCAACTATGTGGCAACCCTTGAATTTAAAAATTAAAACAATTTATTAAAAAAAAAATTAGGAAGAGAAAAAATTAGCAATTTTTTCAATATTTCACTTGCCCATTTAAATAAAACATTAATTCAGAAAATAAAATTAAAAAGGATGCCAACCTTGTGGCACTGAAAGAAACTTAATAACAATTTATATGAGAAAAAAACACAGATTAACCTAACTTTTAAGAAAAACAATAAGTAACAATATAAAAAACTACAAAATGATGGCAACCCTATTTGAAAATAATATAAATTTAAACTTATAACTATTTAAAGGAAAAAAAAATAATTATGAAGAGTAACCAACGCCCATCTTTAAAAATTAATTATATTTATTTAACAAAAAAAGTGGCAACCCTGTTTGGAAAAATTTAAACTTCCGAAAATTCTACCAAAAAAATTACAAAATTAATATTTCACTTGAGCTTTTAAGTAAAAAAAAAAAAAATAAAAATAAAAATAGATGGCAACCCTATTTGAAAATAATTTTAATTTAAGCTTTTAACTGTTTATATTAAAAAAAAAAATAAAAGAAAAAAGTAATCAACAGTCATCTTTAAAAACGAATTATAAGTTTAAAATAAAAATAGGTGGCAACACTGTTTAAAAAAAGTTAAACTTCTGGCAATTTCTACCAAAAAAAAATGCAAGGAGTAGACATTAACAAATTTTTTAATATTTCACTAGAAAATTTAAGTATAACATTGATAAAAAAAAAAATAAAAACAGATGGCAACCCTGTGGCACTGTAAATAAAATCAATACCAATTTGTATAAGAAAAAAAAATGGATGAAGAATCTTTCTTTAAATCGCTCACTTGAGTACTTAACTAAAACAATAAGTAAAAAAGATTTAAATTAGAAATATATGGCAACCCTATTCAAAAGTAATTCAAATTGAAACTTCTAACTATTTATATAAAAAAATAACAAAGGGTGACCAAAGAATATTCTTAAACATTAACTATAAGTTTTAAGTAAAAATAAAATAAAAATAGGTGGCAACCCTGTTTGAAAAAAATTGTAACTTCAAACAATTTCTACCGAAAAAATTGTACGGAGTTGACATTGACAATTTTTTTAATATTTCAATTGACTTTTTAAGTGAAAATTAGTTTTAAAAATAAAATAAAAATTAGTGGCAACCCTATTTGAAAAAAAATATATATATTTTAAGCTTAAAACAAAGTATATGAAAAAAAGACTAATCTATAGTAATCAATAGTAATCAAACTTCCACTCAGCTTTAAAAAAAAAGTCTAAAGTGAAAATAGGTGGCAACCCTGTTTGAAAAAATTTTAACTAACAATTTTTACCAAAAAAATTGTACGGAGTAGATATTAACATTTTTTTTTAATATTTTAATTGACTTTTTAAGCAAAAATTGAATTTAAAAAATAAAATAAAAATTAGTGGCAACTCTATTTGCAAACAAAAAAATATATTTCAAGTTTAAAACAAGGTATATGAAAAATAAGACTAATCTATAGTAATCAATAGTAATCAAACTTCCACTCAGCTTTAAAAACGTCTAAGTGAAGTAAATTGAAGTCAATAAAATTAAGAGGAAATAGGTGGCAACCCTATTTGAAAAAAATATAAATTCTTAACAGCTAGCTATAAATGTGAAAGAAAAAATAACTAAGAGTAACAAATAGGAGGAGTTCTTTCAATCTGTAACTGGAATATTTAAGTAAAATGTTAATAGAAAAAAATAAAATATAAATGTATGGCAACTCTATTTGAACAAGTTTTAAGTTCTGAACACAGTTTGAAATAATTAATAAGTTTTGCTTTTCTATTTAAAAGAACAAAAACTCAACGACTCAGTTTTGGTGACCCCTTGAACACCTCGTTTACCGCTGCCCACTTCCACCACCTCTTCTCTTCCTTGATCTCACCACCATTACCATTTAGTACAAAAACAAAAATTTATTGTTAAAGTACCTCATTTGCTACTGTTCAGTCATACGTGATTTGTTTGCTTTGCTGTCTTGACTTTGCTGTGATTTTGTTCTGGTTCTTGTTGTTGTTGTTCTTGTTTACCTTATTATTGTTGTTATGGCAATGTTTCCTTTGTGGCACGTGAATGAAGTAAAAGTTTTTCGCATCAACGAACTGCACTTAAGCGAGAAACACATGAAACGTAACGAAGTGAAAAGCAAAGTGCAAGAGTGCATAAAAGTGTGTGTGTGTGTGTGTGTGTGCTGAGTGAAGGGCAGTGCGGTGTAGCCGAGTGCAGCGTAATTAACTGACAACTTTGAATTACCAACTATTTACGAGAGGACATTGAAATGCGCACGAAAATTGCTTTCTTTTACAAAAACAAAAATAAATACAAAATTGAAGTGCAAAGAAAATTGCGTGAAGTGGCAAGCAGACATGGCACTTTACATTTTGAAGGAATTCAACTTTTTTTAATGGTAATTAACGCTGCTATGGAAGGGACAGTTTCTAACTTAAGATCGAGTGGTTCTTTTTTTGGAAGAAAACAAGAAAAATGTTCGTTAAAGTAAGAAACTATTTGTTTTCTGTTTTTTCTTAGTCGTAATTATAACAAGCTTGATAAAAAATTTGATACCTTGGAAGAATTAAATAAAAAAAATTAAATAAAATAAAAAAATAGAACAACAAAGAAAAAAATAATATTTAAAGAAAAAAATAATAACAAAATATAAAACTAAATAAAATAAAATGAAATAAAAAAATAAAATTATATAAAATTAAATAAACTAAAACAAAATAAAATAGAATAAAATAAAATAAAATAAAATAAAATAAAATAAAATAAAATAAAATAAAATAAAATAAAATAAAATAAAATAAAATAAAATAAAATAAAATAAAATAAAACAAAATAAAATAAAATAAAATACAATAAAATAAAATAAAATAAAATAAAATAAAATAAAATAAAATAAAATAAAATAAAATAAAATAAAATAAAATAAAATAAAATAAAATAAAATAAAATAAAATAAAATAAAATAAAATAAAATAAAATAAAATAAAATAAAATAAAATAAAATAAAATAAAATAAAATAAAATAAAATAAAATGAAAAAAAGAGTGGCGCGATTTCTCGTCTAGTGTTAGCAGAACAAATAACAAACTTCATATTTTTATTATCCTCAAAAAAAAGTTATCGACGCCAGCTAGTCCGGTGCTGTCATAATTTCGTCGACCAAACTCAAACTGAACTCCTCTCACCCATGACATAATAAATTGAAAGCTTTTAAGAGCTCTTGCTCTCTACAAAATAGTCAAAGGAAATCGCTCTATCCGGAAATCGCACAAATCTGGCAGCCAGTCAAAACTACCAATTGCGGCATTAGACATGAAGCGCACGAGCATTTTAGCGAATTTATGCACTCAAAACGAGCTTCATTTATGCGCCAACTTTCTGGTATCCGCTTAGAAGCTAAATACAAACACACAAAAGTAACGACTTTGGCCGCCTGCATGCCTTGCTCACTTACAGATTTGTGTGTGTGTGTGGGTGTGAGTTTCCAAAATGGCATGAGTAAATAAGCCGCTATAACAATTTTCGAGTTGGTTATTATTTTTGTATTTTCTTGTTTGTTTCTTTTTTTTCTTGGAAACCCGAAGACCGCACGCTGAATTGGCAACTCATGGTGCTGCTTAACATTTTGAAACGATTTTCACAAAAAATTTCCAGTACAATTCATGCAACAAAGAAAAAAAAAAAAATAAAAATAAAAAAATTCTTTCCAAAAGAGTAGTACAAATTTTTTAGGTGGCTAGGAAGAAATGCTTTAGCCAACTAAATATTTATATGGCAATAAGGAAAAACTGCAAATGTCAAGCGAAATATGCAGCTGCTTTGGCAACACTTGCAACAAGACAAATCGCCAGCAAAATTGCAATTCTTTTTTACAAACGAAGCAGAGCTCAGAGAAAAAAAATTTATAAAAAGAAAAAAAAAAATAGAAAAAGAGAAAAAAAAATTATATAAAAAATTATATAAAAAATGCAAAAAAAAAGTAAAAAATAAAAAAAAAAACCAAAAAAAAAAAATTCCAAAAAAAAAAAAATTAAAAATTAAAAAAAAAAAAAAATAAAACAGAAAAAAAATAAAACAGAAAAAATTTAAATAAAATCACACAGAATAAACCAGAAAAAAATGGGTTTCCTTTAGCAGTTATTTTGGTGCCCTGCAAAGCGCAAACACACACGCACCGATATACAAAAGCGCACGCATGCTGGCATTCCCATAGTTGAGGCCATAAATTGCAAAACGAAACGAGCGTCCATACCGTCAAGAGGCTAAGAATGTAAAGAAACAAAAAAAAGTAAAATTTTAAAACTGCCAGCAAATGAAGTGAAATGCTTAGCAAAAAGCACCAACAAACCGCTCGAAACACAGAAGAAATTGTTGAAAATAGAAAGCGAAAAGTTACACGCTGATACACAAAAAGGCGAAAAAATGTCTAAAAAGTAGCCACAGCAACATTGCTTTTGACCTAAGGACGGCAGAAGGCAGGCATGTGTGCGTACCACGTTGTGCGCCTGAGTGTATGCAATAATATTTTCAAAGCTATTTTACTACAAATAAACGCTATGTGACTTTGGATGTAAAGACATAGCAAATGTTTGTTGGCTATTTTTGTGTTTTTCTGTTTGTTTGTTTGTTTGTATATTTGTGGCTGCCAAAAAGCCAAATACTCAACAACAAAAAATGACCAAAACTTGTATGATCAGCGCTGGCACGAAGGAGCCCAAAGACAGCAGGCCAAACACTCTCAAGGGATTTGTGGCCAAGGAAAAAAATTTAAACCGAAATACACTGAAGAATGTGCTGAAGAACATTTTTTTCGTAAAAAGTGCTCTAAACAAATGCTTCGGGCGGCAGGCTGCTGGAAAAAGTTGCAAAATTCGATTACTTTGATAAAAAGGCGCAAATCCTGTTTACATACTTGAGTAGCACAGTCGCTCACACCAAAAAATATACATATGGACAACGTGATAAAAAAAAAAAAAATGAAATAAAAAAAAAAAAATAAAATAAAATAAAACGAAAAAAAAAAATAAAATAAAAATAAAATAAAATAAAATGAAAATAAAATAAAATAAAATAAAACAAAATCAAATAAAATAAAACGAAAATAAAATAAAAAAAAAAAAATTAAATAAAATAAAATAAAATAAAATAAAATAACATAAAATAAAATAAAATAAAATAAAATAAAATAAAATAAAATAAAAAAAAATAAAAAAAAAAAATAAAAAAAATAAAAAAAAATAAAATAAAATAAAATAAATTAAAATAAAATAAAATAAAATAAAATAAAATAAAATAAAATAAAATAAAATAAAATAAAATAAAATCAAATAAAATAATATAAAATAAAATAAAATAAAATAAAATAAAATAAAACGAAAAAAAAATAAAAAAAAAAAAATTAAATTAAATAAAATAAAATAAAATAAAATAAAATAAAATAAAATAAAATAAAATAAAATAAAATAAAATAAAATAAAAAAATTAAAATAAAAAAATAAAAAATAATATATAGTAAAATAACTTGTTTCCTTTTTACATCGATTTTTTTTTCATATAAGCATAACCACAAGTTAAAAAAAAGAACTTGTGGCACTCGGGGACTCCCGCGGTAAAGCTATTGCATATCACTTTTTATCAACTTACGCAATTATAATATTTATGAAAACTCAATGAGTCTATTTATGACTTTATAGCAGTACAGCCTTAACCTGTACAGCCTAAAAATAGTTAACAACCTATGTTATGTAGTGTACAGCTCCAATCTTATGTAATCGGCCTGCTGCTAACATCAGTACGACGTCATACGCCTAAATGTAGGCAACGCTTATATTTATTTTTGTCAAGTTATATTGCTAACGCCGAACCTTTTAACATTGAAAAAAGTCCGTTACTACGAACTTTTTTTACATTAAATTTTTTTTCATTTCACTCCCACCGCCAAAACCTGCGATAAAATCTGTGCAATAGCTTAAAAAATTCAAACTAACTGCCCCATTCCACCTGCGAGTGACTGTTCATATAAATATTTCCATTACTTCCTTTACAAACTAGCTGCTGCAATCCTCTTGTTGTCGCTTTTTTGTTCGTGCAATTTTTTTTTCGCAATTTCTTCATTGATTATCTGTTTGCCAACAAATAGGCAAAGCCATTAAGTTTGAAAATTTGTTGTGTCGCATCCTTTGCATGCTGATCCTGCAGCAGCTCAAATAGACTCAAGGACATACTGCTCAACATATTTACATTCAATACTTATATATGTATAGCTTGTAGATGTATGTATGCAAGAGTGTAAGATGCAAAGTACTCAAGTTGCTTATATTAAGAGGTCACTTTATATTACCGTTAACTATCTGCAAAAGGGCTATAAAAAGTGAAAATAAATGAAGTGGCAAGTTAGTAGTGAAAACAAGTTAATAATAGTGCAATCTTTTTTCGTTATTGATTGGCTGTAAAGTTGATTGAATAGTTGACAGACTGTTGTGCTGGATAAGCAGTTGAAAATGAATATAATGGGATGATTGAAAATGCTTAATAATGGGAGCTGCAGTAAGTAGGGTTTAAGAGAGAGAGTTTTGGAAAAATTAAAGGGACACATTTTCGATATTTAAGAACAAAATTAAATTAAATAAAAAGAAATAAAATAAAATTAAAATAAATAAAATAAAAAAAAAAAATAAAAAAATAAAATAAAATAAAATAAAATAAAAAAATAAAAACCATAAAAAAATAAAATAGAAAAAAATAAAATAAAATAAAATAAAAATAAAATAAAATAAAAAAAAATAAAATAAAATAAAATAATATAAAATAAAATAAAATAAAATAAAATAATATAAAATAAAATAAAATAAACTCTTTGTTGCTTTTTTGACTTGTAGTCTATTGCTGTAAATACCGACGGTATTTACAAGCAATTTTCGGGATTTCTCAAAAAACACATTTTCTTAAAATAAAATAAAATAAAATAAAATAAAATAAAATAAAATAAAATAAAATAAAATAAAATAAAATAAAATAAAATAAAATAAAATAAAATAAAATAAAATAAAATAAAATAAAATAAAATAAAATAAAATAAAATAAAATAAAATAAAATAAAATAAAATAAAATAAAATAAAATAAAATAAAATAAAATAAAATAAAATAAAATAAAATAAAATAAAATAAAATAAAATAAAATAAAATAAAATAAAATAAAATAAAATAAAATAAAATAAAATAAAATAAAATAAAATAAAATTAAAAAAAATAAAATAAAATAAAATAAAATAAAATAAAATAAAATAAAATAAAATAAAATAAAATAAAATAAAATAAAATAAAATAAAATAAAATAAAATAAAATAAAATAAAATAAAATAAAATAAAATAAAATAAAATAAAATAAAATAAAATAAAATAAAATAAAATAAAATAAAATAAAATAAAATAAAATAAAATAAAATAAAATAAAATAAAATAAAATAAAATAAAATAAAATAAAATAAAATAAAATAAAATAAAATAAAATAAAATAAAATAAAAATAAAATAAAATAAAATAAAATAAAATAAAATAAAATAAAATAAAATAAAATAAAATAAAATAAAATAAAATAAAATAAAATTAAATTAAATTAAAAAAAAAGGAAAGGAAATCAAATTACAAAAAAAAAATTAAATAAGAAAAATTTAGTAAAAAATAAAATAAAATAAAAAAATTTTAGTAAAAAAAATAATATAAGGTAAACAAAAAAGGAAAAAAATAAACAAAAAAAAGAAAAAATAAATAAAATTAAATAAAAGCAGAATCAACGAAATAAAATAAAGTAAGAAAATAAAATAAAAATATAAACAAAAAAATTGAAAAAACAAAATAAAAAAATTTAATAAAAAAATAAACAAAAAAATAAAGTAAAATAAAAAAATAAAAAAATAAATTAAAGCAAAGAAAAATAATATGAAGTAAAAAAAATTTAAAACTTAAAAAAAAAAATAAAAATAAAAAAGAAAAATTAAATAACATGAAAAAAAATAAATATCTTCCTTTAACTTTAACTTCTCAACACTTCTAGCTCAAGTTATTCCTATGTATTTTTATTTTTATGAATTCCAAATAAACACAAATGATAGATTTTCTAACGCTTCATTGCAATTCAAAAATAATTGCAAACCAATTCTTCTTTGTTTGTGAAAGTCAAAAACTTTTTGGACAGACAACTGAGGCAAAAAGACAAAAAAAAGAAAACGAAAGAACACAGCTGCGATAGTTAGGAGAGCGTAGGCAGCTAAAAAAGGAAGGAGATGTTATTTGTTGCCATTTTGTGAAAGATTTATTGCAGTTTTGTAGCAAATTTCAGGGACAATTGCCGAACAAGAAAAACAAAAAAGATACAGCAGCATCAGAGGTAACAACAATAATAGCAAAAGCTAGCAGGAGGCCAACAAAGCCGTTAAAGGACACGGAATCAGTTTCGGTTAGTTGGCAGTTTAAAGTTTTGTGACTTTCTTTTGACTAATGTGCCGGTGTGGGTGCTACCGTTAGAGTTTGGCTTTTACTTTTTTTGTTGCTGACTTTTTTTGTTGTTGTCATTGTTAGGTATTGACGCAATTGTTTTTGCTATTGATTTTGTTCTTGCCGATGACTCATTTTAATAGTGCTGTTCGCGGGGTAATTTTGGGATAATTTTTGGGTTATTTTTGGGCCATTTTGGGGTCATATTGGGGTCAATTTGTTATAATTATGGGATCATTTTGGGGTTATTTTCGGAAAATTTTTAGGTATTTTGGGGTCATACTGGGATTATTTTGGGGTCATTTTGGATAATTTTGGGCTCAATTTGGGATCATTTTGGGCTCTTTTTGGGATAATTTTGGGTTCGGTTTGGGTTCATTTTAGGTTCATATTGAGATAACTTTGGGGTGGTATTTGAATAATTTTGGGGCTATTTTGGGATAACTTTGGGCTCATTTCACGATCTTTTTGAGGTCAGTTTGGGGCCCATTTGTGGCAGTTTTGGAATCATCTTTTGGACATTTCGCTTTTGGGATCATTTTGGGGTAATTTTCTAGTCATTTTGGGGTAAGTTTGGGATCATTTTGAAGTCAATTTGGGGTAATTTTGGAGTCATATTGGGATCACGAGTAGTAGGTACTAACGCCTTTTTTTTGGTACGCTCTAATACTGCCATATTTACAGATAAACAAAATCCTCGTACGCAGATTTTATAGTTTGTTCAGCAACTTTTTATGTGTTGTATACTTTTAGGGTGACGAATTTTGTATTGTACGTTGTTCATGTTTTAGATCATATATTTTTGTTTGTATGTCCTTGGTCGTGCCACATAACTCATTATGCCTCTCAGCCCACTTTATTTATAGTGTTGTTAACATTTATTTTTTTCACTGCGAATATCTGTGTTTGTTGTTGTTATTGCTTCTTTGTTGCTGTTTTGTTCTATTTCCCTTTCCCTTGCCATTGAACGCACGCTGATCCACGCTGATCATCAAAAGTTGTAAAAAAGTTTGTTGTCATCATTATTTTGTGCAATTTTTGCTGATTCTTTTATTGTTTATATACTTTGTTGTTGATGTTGTACTACACACACACACACACTCAAGTACACTAAAATAAAAAACATTTTATTTTCCATGATGCGTGTGTTTAGTCACACAAAATCCTTCTCCACAAGTTTTTTTTTTATTGCCATGATTCCACTTAAGCGATTCTTGTGCGTACTCTTGTGCTTCCACTTCTTTTTCACCTACTTCCTATTCCCTTTCTCTATTTTTGTTTCTTCACACATCCATCTATGGATACTTCACTCACTGTTAACACAGTCGTTTTTTTTTTGTCTTTTCCTTCACTTTCATTATTTAGTTGCCTACTTTTGTGTTTGTTCTCTATAACATATCATATATCATAGCATACTTTCGAGCGTTTGTTGAGTTGAGTTGAGTGTGTAATACATGAGCGTCTTTGTAAACCAAAAAGTCAAGTGATGGTCAATTTGAAAAACTGTAACTCTTCAAAGTTTACAAGTTTACAACTTCAAGTTGTGTAAGAGTGGGAAAAAGTTGTGAAAGCTATTGAATTACGTTTTTATGGTTTTGTCGTACATTGTTGGAATGTGTAGCATACTTTTAGGCGCACTTGAAAATATGTCAAACAGTTTGAATGTTTCTTAAGTGATTTATTTGTGTAACAAAGCGTCTTGTGTCAATGATCCTCTATGTATTTACAGATTTAGTTTGCAAAGTGCGTCATCAGTTTGATTAATTAATTTAGTTTAATTTAATTTTATTTTGCTTGCTTTATTTTATTTTATTTTATTTTATTTTATTTTATTTTATTTTATTTTATTTTATTTTATTTTATTTTATTTTATTTTATTTTATTTTATTTTATTTTATTTTATTTTATTTTATTTTATTTTATTTTATTTTATTTTATTTTATTTTATTTTATTTTATTTTATTTTATTTTATTTTATTTTATTTTATTTTATTTTATTTTATTTTATTTTATTTTATTTTATTTTATTTTATTTTATTTTATTTTATTTTATTTTATTTTATTTTATTTTATTTTATTTTATTTTATTTTATTTTATTTTATTTTATTTTATTTTATTTTATTTTATTTTATTTTATTTTATTTTATTTTATTTTATTTTATTTTATTTTATTTTATTTTATTTTATTTTATTTTATTTTATTTTATTTTATTTTATTTTATTTTATTTTATTTTATTTTATTTTATTTTATTTTATTTTATTTTATTTTATTTTATTTTATTTTATTTTATTTTATTTTATTTTATTTTATTTTATTTTATTTTATTTTATTTTATTTTATTTTATTTTATTTTATTTTATTTTATTTTATTTTATTTTATTTTATTTTATTTTATTTTATTTTATTTTATTTTATTTTATTTTATTTTATTTTATTTTATTTTATTTTATTTTATTTTATTTTATTTTATTTTATTTTATTTTATTTTATTTTATTTTATTTCATTTTATTTTATTTTATTTTATTTTATTTTATTTTATTTTATTTTATTTTATTTTATTTTATTTTATTTTATTTTATTTTATTTTATTTTATTTTATTTTATTTTATTTTATTTTATTTTATTTTATTTTAGTTTATTTTATTTTATTTTATTTTATTTTATTTTATTTTATTTTATTTTATTTTACTTTATTTTATTTTATTTTATTTTATTTTATTTTATTTTACTTTATTTTATTTTATTTTATTTTGTTGTATTGTATTGTATTGTATTGTATTTTATTTTATTTTATTTTATTTTATTTTATTTTATTTTATTTTATTTTATTTTATTTTATTTTATTTTATTTTATTTTATTTTATTTTATTTTAATTTATATAATTTTATTTAATTTATTTATTTTTTTAATTTAATTTAATTTATTTTAATTTTCATTTATATTATCTAATCTTTTTCTTACTCTTTCTCTTTCCAGCATGGGCATACAGCTACAGCATGGTCACTCGCATGGCGGTATGTCTAGCGGCGCGCATGGGCACAGTCATGATAGCAAATCAAAGAAAAAAAATAAGAAAGGCAAAAAAGAACAAAATCTCAAAGCAGTAACAGATATTAGCAGCAGCGCCTCCGCTGGCTTAGCGCTCAGTACAGGGAGCTCAAAAGCAACTGTTCCTACTTCCGGGGTGGCAAGTGGTGGTACACCTAGGCACATGATGCCCGGCCCTACATGCTCATCAACGGGCCCCTGCACATTACCCACCTCGCATCGCCCATTGGAAGATGGCGTTGCCGATCAGCAGCAGCTGGATGCTACCGATGCAGCAATGCCTGCCGCAGGTTTGACGACATTCTCCTATCAAAATTCGACTTCGGTGAATGAGGTGCACGCAGAGGTGGCTGCTGTAATGGCTGAGACATCAGCTAGCGGCCATCATCATGGTGGCACAGCATCACGTGAAGCTGAAAATTTAAATGTGCGAGCGGCTTTTATACACGTTGTTGGTGATATGATACAGAGTTGTGGCGTATTTGTGGCGGCTTTGGTTATATTCTTTAGGCCCGATTGGGCTATGATTGATCCGATTTGTACATTTATATTTTCGGTTATTGTGCTTTTTACGACATTCGGGATTATGAAGGATGCACTGTTGGTGAGTGTGAAAAATTTGTCTTATAAATCTTGCATATCTTCAATATAAAGATAGAATATTTTATAGATTTAAAAAAAATTGTTCGCCCAAAAGTATGCAAAGTTTACTTATGCTATATGCTTCGAGGAATAATAGGCCCATCTTGATGTTATTTATTTTCCAAACACAGTTTTTATACAAAAAAAACTGCGAAATCCACAGAAAATAAAAATAGTGCCTAAAAGTATGCATAGTTTTTTTCATGACATTTAAATAATGATAGTATAAGGCTTAAAAACAGTTAGTTTTCGCTAAAGTATGCAAGGCTATCTTACGCATCTCGTATGCTTCTAGGAATTATAAGCTCATCTTAATGTTATTCAATTTTCTGAAATAAAAGTTTTATACAAAAATCTGAGAATAAAGAAGTGCCCCAAGGTATGCATACTTTTTTGTAGCTAGACGTAATAAGCCCAAATTGGGAGGAAAGAAATTATCAAAATTGAACGGGGAATAATTGTGTGGAATATTTTGGAAGGAATAGGAAAATTAAATGTTTGCCTAAAAGTATGCATCATTTTTTTACTCTATTTGCCCCTTTTTGGATACTTAGATAATTTTGAAGGTCCTTAGTAGTCAAATTCTGTATCAAAAAAATTTGTATTCAAAGGAAAGAGAAAAACAGAAAAAAAAGAAACATTTCCCCCTAAAGTATGCAACAATTTTTTCATGACTCGGTGTAAAGGATGGAAGTAACTCAGTTTAAGAGCGTTAAAACTACAACTGGTTGTAATAAGGGTTAAGACAATTTAAAATGTACTAGTTTTGTAGAAAAATTTTGAGCTAATAGCTAGTTCACGATATAATCCGATTTCTCACTTTTTGATAGACCGATTTAAAAAACATTTTAATGGTATTTAGAGGTTTCATTTATTATAAAAAATTATATTCCATGAAATTTAGCTAGAAGTGCTCTGAAAAAATATATTTATTCCAATCAACAAGAACATCACAGGGAATACGAAAATATGAAAAAAATTTCGCCTGAAAGTATGCAAATTTTTTTTCTGAATATTTTAGCCCCATTTTAGATTGTCTGTCTGAAAGAGCACATTAAGGGTCTTCAGTAGGTTAATTTTATATAGAAAAATTTGTTCCATGTATTTTCGACTTTACTGATCTGTATACAAAGGAACAGAAGACAATAGTGAATAAATAGGAGTATACAGCATTTTTTTATACTTTTTTATTTCACATTTTCAGTGAAAAAGGAATGTTTGCAATATCCCAGCAATATACCATGGTATTGGCATACAAAATCAGTAAAATTGCTTATTAGTAGAGTTCGGAAAATATATCAAAATCAAACGCCTAAAATTATGCCAACATAACTGCCACCGTTTAACTAATTTTTTTAACAAAATAATTTTCAGTTGATTGATTTGACATATTCTTCCGATCTCTACGTATTAGGAAGGAAACTTTTAGTTCCAAGATAAAATTAATGTTGTATACTTTTAGGCGCTAATTCAATTTTCAACTAATCTAGGGTAATTTTGCTCTCTCACTCTGGTCGTTTTTTGTAAAAGAATTTCGTGCTAGAGCACTATGCTTTACATTTTCTAGCGAATATTTTTTCAAAATTATTTTAACCCCTTTGCGACCTACCAACTTCTTCATCCTCATTTAATTGTCGAAATTGTTGCACAGTGTAAAAGGTGCCTCATTATTTGCCATCAATTTTCACTAGAGTGCTCAAACAGAAAAAATGTCCAAACAAACTGATTTGCTGACCACAAAGAATAATTTTAAAAAAAAATTGGCGCCTTAAAGTATGCAACACTTTTTATGTTTTTTTAATTTGCATTTTTTGAGAAAAAAATTTGTGGGATCTTGACATTGTTAATCTTCTCTATTGTTTTCTCTAGGTGTTCTTTCTGTAAGAATCTCTTGCAAAAAAAATTATTTTAACCCTCTTGCTACCAATAAAATATTTAAGGTAAAATTTGGCTCAGGCGGCATTGGCATTATCCTGCTCATTGCTCTACAATCATAAACGACTTGCCATTGTCAACAAATTGTTTACAATGTTCTTTTGTTTTCCTGATCCACTTTCTAATGATTTGATTATTTTGTTAACAGTCTTGATTATAACATAAAACAACAACAATAATGACTAAAGTTTAAAAAGCACTTTCACTTGTCACACATTTTCATTCATTTTTTATCCTAATCTCTTTTTTTTCCTTTTCTTTCATGTTTACCAACGCTACTGCGATATGCTACCAACATTACGGAAATCAAACGAAAACGCACCTTTTTTCGCCACACACACACATACACACACTTACACACACTTACATTTCACACAAAAATGCGTTTGATTAATTCGCTTGCTGCCTCGTTGCTTGTGCGTGTGTGACTTGGCGTGCAACTGTCATACCACTGCTGCTTGTTGTTGTTGCTAAAATGATAAATAGGTCCTAATGGAGGGCACACCCAGTTACATGCATTACACGGAGGTACTGGAAATCTTTGAACATATTGAAGGTGTACGACGCGTACATAATTTACGTATTTGGGCTTTGAGCATTAATAAAGTTGCACTCTCCGTACACTTGGCGATTGGTAAGTAGTGCTTATAGTAGCTATATATATATGTAGCTAATAAATAACAACAACAAAAACAGTATGATATAAGGCTTGCATAATTTTGTTAAGAATATGTTATACGCATGTGTGTGAGAAGCCAATATTCGCATTAATGAAAGACGAGTACACAAAGCATACCAAAATAACAACACTAATTATGTGTATGTATGTTAGACTATCCCAAAAATCAAAGTTGTTTTATTTAAGCACATACCCTCTAATTTTGACCATTACGCACCAAAAAATATCTTGGCAAAGTTTTATGCAACTCAGACCACGGATACAAATGAAAGGTTTCGATGAGTGCCTGAAACTTACGCTACATTTCGATATCTCAATCCGTTTTGGAGATATCAACCAAAACATGATTACAATTTATCTGAACTTTTCTTATTTGAATAACTAATTGTTACCCATACGCCGTGTATGACAATTAATCTGAACTTTTCTTACTTGAATTGAATTGTTACTCATACGCCGTGTATGCCCTATAAAAAGTGCACTATAACTACAAAATTTCAAGATATACACAATTAATTTTGATAGAAAATATATTGTTACGCAATCTACTAAACTACTTTTGAAATTCCAATGTCCTTTTCTTGTGAATATGTTTTTCCAATATCCTGACAGAGGATCCTGTTGTCCTTATACAAATTCAAAGGTAGAGATTTTACTTCGCAGTCTTTTATATATGGACGCAATATTAAATTTATGTGTTTTTCGAAGCTTTAATGGACTTTTTTGGGAACTTAGTAGAAGCTGCTAGATAAAACTTTAACTAAAAATCGACACGGGTTAGCGTTATCCTAGAACAATAAAAATTAATATAAAATAAAGTAAAATAAAATAAAATAAAATAAAATAAAATAAAATAAAATAAAATAAAATAAAATAAAATAAAATAAAATAAAATAAAATAAAATAAAATAAAATAAAATAAAATAAAATAAAATAAAATAAAATAAAATAAAATAAAATAAAATAAAATAAAATAAAATAAAATAAAATAAAATAAAATAAAATAAAATAAAATAAAATAAAATAAAATAAAATAAAATAAAATAAAATAAAATAAAATAAAATAAAATAAAATAAAATAAAATAAAATAAAATAAAATAAAATAAAATAAAATAAAATAAAATAAAATAAAATAAAATAAAATAAAATAAAATAAAATAAAATAAAATAAAATAAAATAAAATAAAATAAAATAAAATAAAATAAAATAAAATAAAATAAAATAAAATAAAATAAAATAAAATAAAATAAAATAAAATAAAATAAAATAAAATAAAATAAAATAAAATAAAATAAAATAAAATAAAATAAAATAAAATAAAATAAAATAAAATAAAATAAAATAAAATAAAATAAAATAAAATAAAATAAAATAAAATAAAATAAAATAAAATAAAATAAAATAAAATAAAATAAAATTAAATAAAATAAAATAAAATAAAATAAAATAAAATAAACTAAAATAAAATAAAATAAAATAAAATAAAATAAAATAAAATAAAATAAAATAAAATAAAATAAAATAAAATAAAATAAAATAAAATAATTTACGAAGAGCGTAATAGTCTATGTCAATTTAGCTCTCAAATTTTTGGACAAATGTTCCACTAGCTGCCGGGGCTTGACGCATAACATCTAATTATGTAAATAGCTGACACACTACACACAACTGGAATCGAGGCATATGGAATATTTAATCACTTGAATAATGCAAGGGTAATGCGGTGTAATTGAACAATGCTTTGGTGTGAGCATTGGCAACAACAAAGCAACGTAAAGGCATAAACCAAATTAAGGTGTTGGGTGAGGTAGTCAGTGATCTAGTCTTAAGGGTCTTTGTGTCGCGTTTCGTTAGAGGTCTAGTCAGCTCATTGATTTGCATTATTTAAGGTTTTTTAGTTATCTTTAAGAGACAAGACACTGCAAAAGAGAGACATACAGAGTACATTTTCTGAAGAGAGTTCAGAAATTTTTAATCATTTGTTTATGGTTTTAATTATTTTTTTCTCTGTTTATAACCAATTAAAGGTATGTGCATGTATGTACACATTATGTGCAAAAGGGTTAAGTGCTTTGTTGATGGTCATGATATGTAATTCCGTGGTTACTGTGGCTTCAATGGCATTTTGAGTGTTTGCAAAAAATACTTAAATAGTTTTACAATATACATAAATAGGTATGGTGATGTGCTCAAAGGGGGGCAATTCCACAGAAAAGGGTGCTTCACTTGGTCCTTCTATACTACATCGTATACCCCTTCCTTTGCTTTCTAAATTTGTTTTTGCTTCAGGAAAAGGAATTTCCATTCGCTCTTCAGAACGTGGCAGCTTTTACGCACTTGTCTCTTTGGATTCAATCTCAATCATTTTCTAGAGGAAGCGTCCTTGTCTTTTCCAGGTTGGCCATATACTTCTTCTGTGAAAGTAAAGAGATTATTCGGCTGTGTTGACAACTATTTTCAGAAGGCAGGTGTGAGAGTCACATCCAGCTTTTTCATGTTTGTGAACTACTTTTCGTGGAGTTGCCCCTGTTTATTTTTTTGCACTTACTTTGTTGGAGATTTATTTTTATCTCGCTAAGTGCATTTGCGAGTTAATTGCGGTAAATATGAAAATTAAAAGCAAAAATGTTTGTGGACTTTCAATCAAAGCTGTGGGTTTTCGGAAAAGCGATTTTAATATTTAAATCTCAACTTAGCAATAAATTTATGGCGAAAAATAAAGTTGAGGTAGATTCGTTTATTTATTTATACATATTAAATTTTGGCGTAAACTTCCATTTAAAAAACATTTTTCAAACTTAAATTAAAATTTAATTGATTTCCCTAAAAGCCCGCATCAATTAATAAATCTTCTAGTTGTCGTGGCAAGAGAAAATAATTTTCCGCGAAATACGCGCAAAGTTTAGAAAATTTATATAATTTGATGCCGTAAGCTTTCAGATACGCTGAAAAGCACCACTCCATTGCACGATGTTTGAATGTGAGTCCCAATGAAGTCTGACATATGAAGATTCCTTTTGTAAAACGCACACATATCTCTGCTTCGTGTATACATGGGCCCGATTGATAGACTGTGCAGGCCGGGAAGTCATCAATTAATGCAGAGAAACGATATGGTGTGCCGCGTGATCTATCCTCAACGATGCAAACTGAAAAAAAAATTAAGTAAAATTAAAGAGTTGAAAAAAAAAACAAAAAAAAAAAAACAAAGCAACGAAAAAAAAAATTAAATAAAAAAGTAAAGTAAAAAAAAAAAATGTAAGGAAAAAAATGAAATACAATAAAAAAAAAATAAATAAAAAAACCAAAAACTTCGTAAATCTTCGTACCGAGTTTCATAGCTTCAATACTTCCAGAGGTCAGTACTGAACAACTACCATTTGTGGGGAAGATGCCACACCCTTTTCCTTATCCTCTCTTTTTTTGCAAAAAAGTCCGATATGCGTATTAGGGGTGCCACGATCCCTCATTCATCATATTTCTAGACTCGTACCGAATTTCATTATTTACCCTTCTTCCACGTTTTCTCCTTTATATTGATTTTTTTCTTTTCCTTGCCATTTTTTCGTTTTCTATCCCGTCTTTCATTTCCCTTTCCGATTCTCCTACTATATCTTCCCCTCTCACTTTCCTTTTACTTTCCCTTTACCGTTTGTGGGGAAGATGCCACACCCTTTCCTTATCCTCTATTATTTTGGAAAGTCCGATTTGTGTAGGAGGGGTGCCGCGCTCCCTCATCCATCATATTTCTGGACACGTTTTCTCCTTTACATTGAGTTGTTTTCTTTCCCTTACCATTTTTTCGTTTTCTATCCCGTTCTCCTTCCCCTTTCCTTTCCCTTTCCCTTTCCCTTTCCTTTTCCTTCTCCCTTTCCCTTTCCCTTTCCCTTTCCCTTTCCCTTTCCCTTTCCCTTTCCCTTTCCTTCCCTTTCCGATTTTCCCACTTAATATCCCTCTCTCCCTTTCCTTTTACTTTCACTTTTCCTGGACCATATCCCTTTCACATTCGATTTTTGTATTTCTTTCTCTTCGACTTCCCCTTTCCCTGTTTCACTTTCTCTTTTCCTTTTGTTTTCTCTTTTCTCTTTTCCCTTTACTTTACCCTTTCTTTAGTTCTCTGTTCTTGTTTATTTTTCTTTTCTATTCCATTTTTGATCCCTTTTCCTTTCTCTTTCCAACTCTCTAACTATATCTCCGTCTCTCCCTTTTCTTTTACATTCCCTTTCCTTTTCCTTGACCATATCCCTTTCACATTCGATTTTTGTATTTCTTTCTCTTTGACGTCCCCTTTTCCTCTTTTACTTTCTCTTTTTCTTTGCTTTTCCCTTTCCCCTTCCCCTTCGCTCCTTTTTCTCTTTTCTCTTTTCCC
>CAXKVI010000003.1:118361593-118369093 GCA_964058755.1 Campiglossa producta
AACGGCCCGGGTCGTTTCGGCACGATGGGTACAGCACAAGTACTGGTACCGTTCTCGTAGAACCGGCAATACGAGAAACTGCACACAGTCATTGTAGGCGCTTTAGTTTGCAACGCCAACGCTCACCCGTGGCATTGCAAAATTGTCTGACTGGCGTCAGTTTTAGTACCACTCGAGGCAAGTTTTAATTTTGCACTGCTACTTATGGCTCGCACATGCCACACACACAAACACAGCTAACGCTGCACACACACATATCCAACACCTCATACCGCACACAGCTGTCACACCCGCTCAATTCTTTTCTATGAATTTCTTGTGTTCTTTCTCCTATTTAGCTATGAGCATTGAAGCGTGTAGATCCAATAAATCTCATTCACTTGCCGTGCCGCGTCATTCGCAGTTTAGTAGTCTAGGTGCATGGGATAGTGTATGCTTGTGTGTGTGTGTGTGTGCAGATGGAAGTGCACATTTCATTGCTTCTCGTTATATTTCACTTTTATATCACTCTGCTAAAGGCACTACTTTTGCAATCTCCATACAAAAAACCTCTGTCTATTCGGTACTCTCCTTGCTCTTCATTTGCAGTTTGAAGTTTGTCTGTCTGTCAAGAATGTCTACTGCCCGTTGGGAAAGTGCAATGAGTGCAACAGATAACCAAGTTTGCAGTGTAATGCCTACGAGTTAGTGCCATGTTGGAACTGGTGTACCAAATATTAAAATAAAATAAAATAAAATAAAAAAATTTAATAAAATAAAATTAAATAAAAAACTTAATAAAATAAAATAAAAGAAAATAAAAGAAAATAAAAAAAAATTAAAAAACTTAATAAAATAAAAAAAATAAAAGAAAAATTAAAAAATAAAAACTTAATAAAATAAAAGAAAAATTTAATATAAAAAAAATAAATAAATGAAAGAAAAAAAAAAAAAAAAAAAAAAAATTAAATAAAAAAAAAAAAATTAAATAAAAAAATAAAACAAATTAAAATAAAAAGAAAAAAATGAAAAAAAAATAAAATAAAATAATGTGAAATAAAAAAAATAAGAGAAAAAAATAAATGAAATAAATAAAAATAAAGAAAAATACAAAAAATATAAGAAAAAAAAAAAAAAAATAAAATAAAAAAAAAAATAAAAAAAAATAAAATATAATAAAAAAAAAATAAAAAAAATTAAATAAAACAAAATAAAATAAAATGAAAAAATAAAAAAATTAAATAAAACGAAAAAAAAATAAAACAAAATAAAATAAAAAAAAATAAAATTGAAATAAAATGAAGAAAACAAATAAAATAAAAAAATAAAATGAAATAAAACAAAAAAATAAAATAAAATAAAAAAAAAATAAATAAAAAAAAAAAATAAAATGAAAAAATAATAAAATAAAATGAAAAAAAAAAATGAAAAAAAATAAAAAAAATAAAAAACCAAAAAAAAAATAAAACAAGTAAGGCTGTGCCGAAGGCTTTATACATTTCATGAGTATGAATCGTGTTATTTGAAACATGAACAAATTGTAAAGAAGTGACGCTGATAAATAAAGAATATACATATAGCCCAAACCCCGTTTATCGATACAATAGTTTGTATAGGGGCTATGTGAAATATTAGTTCAACCCTACGATTTTTTCAACATCGACATTGCACACGCCAAAAGAGCAATAGTTACAAAATTTCACGTTGCTACCTGTTTAATTACCGTAGTTATAGCTCAAAATCCGTTTATCGGAACTATCGATTGTATAGGGCCTATGAGAAATAGTAGTTGAATCTGAACGAATTTTGAAAAAAAAAAAATTAAAAAAAAAAAAAAAAAAATAATTAAATAAAAAAGGATAAAAAAAAAATATTAAGAAAAAAAAAATATAAAAGTGAAATAAAAATAGCAAGAAAAAAAAAAAAAAAAAATAAAGTAAAGTTAAATAAAATAGAATAGACCTTACGAAAAAGTTCCGAGGGGGAGCATAAGTATTCTACAATCCATATTCTTATGTAAGTATTAGGGGCAGTGTGCACTGCACAGATGACAATGAATAGCTGAATGAATTGCAAAAGTACTATTTTTTGGTATGTGTTGGTGCACTGAATTTTTCCATTGCATGCATTCAGGCGCAAAACGTCTCAAAATTCCACGCCAGGTGTATGATCACAATGCACAAGCAAAGACTACCAAAAAAAGTATTTCAATATAGACGTGCAAAAATACAAAAGAAAAACCAATGAAAGAAAATATGAAAGTCAATTGTCGATTGATAAGCATATTGGGTTGGCAAAGGCAGGAAGTAGCAATGATGAGTTTTTTCCCTTTCATCATCAACATACACGCATACATATTACCACTTGATTGAAGTATAGAAGGCAGCAACTACATAGCTAATAGCTATTGTGCAAAGAAAATTATCATAATCATATTGTTGAAGAAAAAAAATGAAAAAAAAAAAATCAAAATTGTGCGAATGCAACAAAATGAGTTTTTACTCTCGAATGAATGCATAAGCAAGAAGGTAGTGAGGAATTTTTTAAATAGTTGAATATTTTTTGTATTGTGTATGATGAATGAGTTAAGTGCTGGTTATCCGTGTTGGCTGAGTTATGTCTGTCAAGTATTTGTTGCTATGCGTACTATTGTTAGAGCTGAGATGATTTCAAGAAAAGAATCTTGTGACTGAGATATGCATATGCGTTGCAAATTCCAAAGCAGTATAAAGAGTTTCTAGGAATGTAAATTACTAACATGTGCAGCTATAAGAAGTAGGTCGCAGGTGTTCTCATTTTAAACATTTAAAAAAGTTTTGCATACTTTTAGGCTACTATTTGAATCTCTACTTTGGGTGGACCTCGATCTTTTCCTACTGAAATTTTTGGAAAGAAATTTATGACAGTCTAACAATCACCAAGATAATTTTATTAAAACATTGAAAGAGCAGGGTCAACAGTTAGTTTTCTAGCGCGACAGGTAGCCAAGCTTTTCACTCAGCTGACACTATAGGAAGTCATACTATATATATAAACCGTATTTTCCCCCGCTAGATGACACTGGTGTCGCTATATGTTTCATATATAATCAACAACTCTGTTGAAAAAAAATTTACCCGCTAGGTGGCGTTGAAGGCGGGATATACAATAATACCTATTCATGGGTTCGAAAAAAAAATTTCGGTTTTGCAACATGTTCAACTCCTATAATTTCGTTAAAAAATAGGGTTTGCTCGAATTTTATTTTTAAAATTTTGTTCCAGTTTCCGTTCCGTTTCAGACAAGACCGTTTCTTTTGGTTTCAGCTGTAACTTTATGCTTTGAAAAAAAAAAATCGAGCTTTGTTCTGGGAAAGTCATTTGAGTAAAAAATTAATTCCGGTTTGTTTCTGTTTCAGCTTTGGTTGTGTTCCTCAAAATAAATTTCGGGTTTGTTCCGTTTTCGTTTCGTCAAAATTAATTTGATTTCGATTGTGCTAAGATGTCAGCTTAGGTTATATGAAAATAGACCGTTTTTCCCCGTTTTGTTCCAAAAATTAATTTCATTTCTCGTTTCACTTCTGGAAATTAATTCCATTTTGTTCCGCTTCGGTATTTCGTGTTGTATTTCAGATTCATTCTTTGAATTTTATTCCATTTAGTTCCACCTTGGCTTTTGGCTTCGTTTTCTATAATAAATGGCGGCTTTGTTCCGTTCTAGGGGAGCAATTTGATATCGGTTTTGATACGTGTTGTTGCTGTTTCGTCGGTTTAGGTCAGAACTTGTTCTTGGAAAGTTCTTTGAGTTTCCGTTTCGTTTCATTCCATTTTTTTCCGCTCTCGTCTTTGGGGTTGCTCTTCAATATTGATGCCCGGTTTTTTCGTTGGTTCAAATTTCGTTCTTAAAGTTAGTTCCAGTTTCCATTACGTTCCTGAACAAAATTTCGTTTTGCTTCGATGTCGTTTTTGGGTTTGCTCCTTAAAATAAATGTCGTGTTTATCTCTAGTTTGTTCTGTGAAAGAAATTGGAATTAACGTTTCGTTCTCATATTTTTTCTGATCTCGGTATTGGATTTGTACATCGAAAAATTATTCGGTTTTAATTCGGTTTCATTTTAAATTTTAATTTTATTTTGTTGCGGTTTTGCCTTGGCTATTCTCATTCAAAATATGTTTCGGGCCTGCTCGGGCTTCCGCTTGGGGTTTGTTCCGGGTCTTGAGCTCATTCTTCAAAAGTAATTTCCGTATTCTTCTTCGAAATTCTTCGAAATTTGTTCTTAAAAAAAAAAAAATGCAGGTGTTTCTAGTTTCAGCGCTTCGAAAGTGTTTCGATTCCGTTTTTGAATTTTTTTATAAAAATTAATTTCTCTCTCTTTTCTATAATGACAATTTTATTTTCATTTCAACTTAGAAATGTATGCGTCCTACAAATTGGGTGCGACATAAAGTGAGTCCGCCGACCCAAATATGTCAAAATAACGTCATCAAAATATTTGTCAATAACAAGCTAGTTTTCTCACAGCTCGTTGTCAGTGATGGGCATAATTCAATAGCGTCATTGTCCTACAAAAATTGTGCCACAGTTTTTTGAAGTAGAAGCTTTTGAATATATCTTTTCCTCTCCAATTTTTTTTTTAATGTTGGGCATTTTTTTGACTGTCTCATTTATCTCGCAGTGTCATCGTTTGTGTTATCATAGCTTCGGCAGCTGACCTTTAATGTGTAATTTTCTTTATGATTCACGTGATAAAGGGTAATAAAAAGTGAAAAATTAGTTACAATAAAGAGCTATGGATGCGACGTGCACAACAATTCCTTTTCACGTACCTACATTCAACAATGTTTGTTGTCGCATAAAAATTATTTGATTTAAATTAGGGATATAAAAGATGCCACGTGAGATATCTGGAAGTGGTCTTTATGTCAAAAGTTATGTTACAGACTAAAAAGGTACTTTTAGGCGCGTGTGATGAAGTACTTATGGAGAAGGGGTAGGGGAAAGGTAGGTGGAGGGGTAGGAGATGGATCAGGAGAGGCTAGAAGTGAGTCAGTGATGAGTTATCCAATGCACCGGATACGCAACAGCTTCGATTGACGACTCATGCCCATAACTTTCATACTCGCGATAGTGTTGCATACCTTTAGGCGTCTTACATTCATTATTGCTTTGTTTGAGTACTTAATTAATATTTGTCATAAAACTTATACACAAACTTCACAGCTTAAATTTTGTCAACAAAAACATTTCTGTATACACTTTGAAAATGTGCGTTACACTTCCTCTTTCACACGCTGATTGCAGCTAAGAGAGCGTTATTTCCAACACAGCCAAAAAGTAGGCAAACATTTTGTTGAAATGCTAGCAGGATTTGGTATAAAATTACGTGTTGGCAAGATTGTTGTGCCAGCAGTCGCAGACACAGAGACAGACAGTCAGTTCAGACAAGCAGGGTGGAGTAAACAAAAACAAAAGCAAATAAATTTAAAATGAGGAGCAGGAGCAGACGTAGAGACATCTAAACAAACAGACAACTAAAAGATAAATGAAGTGGATTGAAGAGCGAAGAAAATAGTTAGTCTGCGCATATGCTCGCACAAACGACGTTGATGCAATGTAATGATAGTTGCAGTCGAAGTATACTTTATATGTATGTTAACTTAAGCTTTAGAAGTTTTCTTTTGTATTGCCGAATTTTAGGCGCGGCATGTAGCGTATTGACTGCATCGCAGTAGAAAGCATTGCAGTCTTTGTACTTGTTACTAAGATAGTTGCCGAGTTAAAGTTTTTCGGCAATTGCATTATTCTGCATGACAAAAAGTCGTCGTCGTGTTTGTGTTTACAAACGACTCGAGCTCGAAATGTTTTGTGCGCCCTAAGCTATGCCACACATAAACTTTGTTATACTTATTTTTGCGGATGCTTTGTCACTTTTAGTGTAGAATATACAACGAATACAATTGAAGTTGTCGTGTACTTACTATTTACTTGGTTATGGCTGTGGTTGGCTACAAACTTGCTGTATTTAACTGTGGTCACGTTTTTGCACGTGTTGAAATCAAATCGAAGCATATGAAAACTGTCTGTAAAATTTTGCTGAGATTGAAAATTTGTCTGTTCTTTGAAGTAGGTAGTTTTTGTTTAAAAACATTGCTGCAGTAGTAATTTTACGGTTTTTGAATATTAAATACAATTGGCGTCTGAAGGTATGCACAAGTTTTAAGTTTTTGGTGCCAAAAGTATGCAATATTTATTTAAAAGGGCACTGAACCTTTCGTGTGTCTAGGATTTTATTGTTTAAGTGTGAGTTAGGGTAGCTTCCAAATGCAAAAATCAAACAAACTTGTTCCATAAAGCTTGTGATAACAAAAATGTGTGAGAGTTAGCCTAAAAGTATGCAACTGCCTTTTTTTTGTTAAATTTTGCAGTAACCTTGTTGTTGTCGACTTTACCAATAATTACAACTGAACAGATGCTTCACGATTATCAATTTGTGTATTGCTTTAAGTCTGCATTGTCCTATTTATATCAACCTCGTTGTATCAGAGCCTTGAGGGTCACCCACTGCCTACTTTTAGTCGCATATTGATTCTGTGCATAATTCCTCTTCACACTTCACTTTTCTACTCTCTACCTATTGATATATGTATTTTTGATTATAATTACCTCTTTTTCTTTTCTTCTATTCCCTTTAGCCCCCGATGCAAATGCCAAACGTATTTTGGAAGAGGCTAGCACCGCAGTACATCGGCGTTACAATTTCTTTGAAACTACCATACAAATCGAGGAATTCACACCACAAATGGAGAGTTGTAAACAGTGTTGTGTACCAGCCACGTAGAAATGGAGATCAAAAACCAAAAAAAAAAAAAACTATAGTGGAGAGAGAATGGGAAGAAGTTATGAGACCTTAAGTAATAAATAAGTTTGCAAAAAAAAAAAAACACGACGACTGAGTGGAGAATTACACTGTTTAAGAATATTTTTTTCAGAAATGTCCTACCTCAAATATGGTAATTTTACTTAGAGATGGAGCGCTTTAACAACAAAAATCTGAGATGGGGCATTTTTTCACCTTCAGCCGTCGAAATATGTAGTTTTATAAAAAAATATTATTTTAAATTTTTTTTGCAATGCCATTTAAAATGTAATGCTAGTTACATTTTAGGGATAAAAAGTTTATTTTCTTTACATTAATTTAATAAGTGCTTCTAATGAAATAAAAAAATATTGGTTTCTTTAATAATAAATCTGCTATAAAAGAATTTCAAATACAAATAAATAAAACCTGCAATCTTTACTTTTTTTTGTTAATTTTGTGAAACTCAGGGTCAGAAAAATACAGTTTGTCTAATTTTATTGTATTTATTTACTTTTAACTTATTTTAAGGAAATGATTATTTATTTTATTTTATTTTATTTTACTTTATTTTATTTCATTTTATTTTATTTTATTTTATTTTATTTTTTTTTAATTTTATTTTATTTTATTTTATTTTATTTTATTTTATTTTATTTTATTTTATTTTATTTTATTTTATTTTA
>CAXKVI010000003.1:118376201-118386201 GCA_964058755.1 Campiglossa producta
CTTCACATCATGTGCAATACCACACAAATACAATTTCCAATTCAACTAAAGCTCATAAATAATAAATTATGCGCCACAATTTATACCATAAAATATACTTTTAGTTATATATATTTTTTTAACGAGTGTATATGAAATATGTGAAATATTTGTATGAGTATGTGTGTTTGTGTGTGTGTGGAAGTGGTTGTCGATGCGGTGACGGTGATGACGATACTCAACATATTGGCTGTTGTCTAAATGTATGTTTCGGTGGTATTCGTGGTGGCACTGGCTGCAGGTAACTGTCTCAGGTTAATAATATGTAGCAGGTGAAATGAGAATACATATTCGAATTGAGAAAATTAAACGAAGTGTTGTTCGAAAAACAGCTGTGAGTAAAGTGAGAAGAGAATGAGTAGCTTAGGTATGCTCTGAGCGGACCTAGAATAGAGTAGAGAAAGTGTAGGTACTAAATTTGAGAGAGTAACAGTATACCATTTTCGAAAGTGAATATTTGAGTACTTCGAAAGAAATGAGTCAAATCAGATGATTCGATGTGAGAACGTAGCAAAGAGCGGTGTTTCGAGTTTAAGAGATATTTCGTTACTTCCGTCTATTTTAGTACAGAATGAAATTAGAATGTTCGAATCAAGCTTATTAATAAATAAATACAAAAAAGAGAAATGAAATGAAAACATGACGGGAACGGAGGAATAATAAAACGTTGAGATATCGATAACGTAGTCATAAAAAATCGATTAATTAAATATCGGAATAGTTATGATGGTAAACGATTGTTGAAAAACTAGCAAGTAAACAAAAATGAAATTAAAAGTTGATTACAAAAAAGAAAAGAAACGATAACGAAACGATAACGAAACGATAACGAAACGATAACGAAACGATAACGAAACGATAACGAAACGATAACGAAACGATAACGAAACGATAACGAAACGATAACGAAACGATAACGAAACGATAACGAAACGATAACGATACGATAACGAAACGATAACGAAACGATAACGAAACGATAACGAAACGATAACGAAACGATAACGAAACGATAACGAAACGATAACGAAACGATAACGAAACGATAACGAAACGATAACGAAACGATAACGAAACGATAACGAAACGATAACGAAACGATAACGAAACGATAACGAAACGATAACGAAACGATAACGAAACGATAACGAAACGATAACGAAACGATAACGAAACGATAACGAAACGATAACGAAACGATAACGAAACGATAACGAAACGATAACGAAACGATAACGAAACTATAATGAAAAAAATATAAATAATTGAAAGAAGGAGGCAAAGGGAAATTCAAACACAACGAAAATAACCAAAAAGGAAAACTCGAGACCGGAAAACTATCATTCCAGAGTACCTGATGCTTTTTGAAAAAAAAATATTGATTCTGAATAAAAAATGAATATTCCTCGAAAACATAAACAAATTGGTAAGACTAATTTCTATGAAAAAATAGTAGTTAACACCGAAATTTCAAATCGAGTTCTTGTTCGCTAAAAAAAAGTTCTATAGAAGTTGCTCTCTTGTTAGTACTATTGTTCATCACTGGCTCTCTTGCAAAACCCGTCGAAAACATTTCTCTCCGCTTCTCTGTCTTTCTCTCCCACGCGAGACATATGTATATCCCCGGCAGCTCTCACTTTCGAACAATGAACTATTCCGTGCTCCGACACTCGTTAATTTGGCCTATTTAACAAAAAGCAGGAAACAGCTAGGACCCATATTGACTTAGCACGCCACAAAAAGGATATAAAGGCGGAAATAAAATACAAAATTATATGTAAACAAAAGGAAAAGGTAATGAACTCTGTAAGTAGCGGCAGATAATGCTAAAGTGCGTGAGAAACAAAAATGTTGCGTGAAAAAGGAATGCAAAAACAAAAAGCAGTTAAGAAAGTACTAAAGGGAGCGCAGAGCGAGGAAGGCATACTTCTTTTGGACGAAAATCAAAGTTTTATTGCACGCAATTTTGTCATACTCCGTTGGCACAATTTTGACATACACACACACACATATACATTGATGTTTACATACACACGCACATGCAAACAAATATTTATAACATAAATTTTTTTTTTTTTCGTTTTGTGAGGCACTAAGTCAACTTGACCTTTGTCGAGGGAATTGCCAAATGCTTTTCCGCTGTTGGTTGGTCGGTCAGTAATGCCATTATGAGCTTATGAATTTTTGATTTATACATCAACAGCGGCTAAGGAGATTTGTTTTGAGTTTATGGATGTGCATGAATTGTTTGGCTCAACAGTTATGAATAATGTGCGCTAACTGTTATTGCTTTATGATATTTGTTTTTGCTTTCTTGCTAAATTTTGGAGAGAACCAAAAAGGATTATGCATTCATTAGCGTAAGAAAGAAGTGACCGAAAAATTGAAAATGAAACTCATTTAAAGTCAATGGTAGTTAAATATATGACTAAAGGGAAATTTTCTTATCTCAGAGTGTGCAGCTTTAATTTTATTCATAATTTATTTATGACATTTTGACCTTTTTTGGGGGACAATGTCAACTCCAATTTCCTTTAATAACTAAACAGCGTCGAAACAAAAGATGATAAATATGAAACGATAACGAAACGATAACGGAACGATAACTAAACGATAACGAAACGATAACGAAACGATAACGAAACGATAACGAAACGATAACGAAACGATAACGAAACAATAACGAAACGATAACGAAACGATAACGAAACGATAACGAAACGATAACGAAACGATAACGAAACGATAACGAAACGATAACGAAACGATAACGAAACGATAACGAAACGATAACGAAACGATAACGAAACGATAACGAAACGATAACGAAACGATAACGAAACGATAACGAAACGATAACGAAACGATAACGAAACGATAACGAAACGATAACGAAACGATAACGAAACGATAACGAAACGATAACGAAACGATAACGAAACGATAACGAAACGATAACGAAACGATAACGAAACGATAACGAAACGATAACGAAACGATAACGAAATGATAACGAAACGATAACGAAACGATAACGAAACGATAACGCGGGCAACATAAACAAGTATAATAATAAAATGCCTCGCACATCAACGCATACACAAGATTCAAGTGTTGGCTTCGCAACCCAAAGCCGACTTTATTACAATCACGTAAGTAAAACCTACACTTACCAACCTACAAAAATACCAATGCAAGTGCAAACGCATGAGCTTTCAACTGACACACAGAGCAACCTGCTTTTCCACTGCTCACTTGCAACTCACCCCAAATGGTAATCTCACAGTGGCTCGTCATATTCATGCACAAACAAGTTTCATGCATGCAGGCATAACCAGCCGTTTTGTGCGTGCTAAGTAAACGAACACGATGCGTTTGCCTTGCCATACTAAGCCTGAGTGTTGCGTGGTTTTCATTTTGTTTGTTAACCGGCTTGCAGGCTCTGTTGTTCAACACTTCCTCTTACAAGTTGGTTTTCCTGCATAGCGAATTCTGCTAGGTTTTTTTTGCATTTTTACCTTTTTGCAGTATTTGTGATGTCACGCACACGCATTGTTGTTGGTTTGTTATTTTTCATACTCTTATTTTTTTTTGTAGTGGGTATTGCTTTTTAAGTGTTTTCCTTTTGGTCGCGTTTTTTTCGTAGTCTCATTTAAGCTGTGTAGTTGCCAAGAGCCGGTTGTATGGATTTGACATTCAATCATATCGATTGTGCGGCAGATTGCGCAACTAGAGAGGTAGCTTTATTTGGTAATCGAATTTCTGAAATAGAAGTTGTATGCTTTCGTTTCCATTGAAGTAGTGACAGATTTAGATTGTAATCCTTTTAGCAGTGAGCTTAGAGATTCTTGAACTAACTGGTTGGTTATCACTTTCTTTCTTATGGATCTTTATTCACATTCCCTTTTCGGCTTTTGGTCCACACGTTTTAGTTCTGTTTCGGGTTTGTTTCGTTTCGTTTACTTTTCGGTCCATTTTTTTTTTTAATTTTTTCCATTTCGTTTCGGGTAAGTAAAATAAAATAAAAAAATAAAAAATATTACCTTCGGTGAAGATCTTGAGGTAGACTTACTTGACCAATAGATGCACTGGTGAGGTACATCGGCTCTTCGGCGACAGTAGTTAATTTAACAGTTCCAACCTCCTTTTAGTTTCTCCCTTTAGAGAGCAAGTACGGAAATTTCCTACCCAACTGTCTTGCAAAAAATTAAAAAGAAAAATTTATTAAAGCATAAATAAAACTTTTCTGCAAATATTTTGTCTCCATATCAAAGCCATTTGTGCAAACGACATTCTGTGTAATAGCTCACTTGTTTGCTAGGCCTTGACAAGCGGTCAGTTCAGTCACCATAACGGTTACTTCATGTTTTGTGGTCCGTTTGTGTGCGTGCGAACGAAGGTATGTGAGTGAGGCTTGCGGCATGTCAAGTACAAAAAAGATCAACTAACTAAGTTGTTAAAAAAAAAATTAAAAAAAGTGAGATTCCGCCTAAAAATATGAAGGTACGTTTGATGAGGGACGGCATACACATGCTTAGGTTCAGGTTTCGAGTGGTATGACCTTTAAGGGTGTAAATGTGGACTTTTATGTACGTACATATGTATGTGATGGTGCCATCCAAGTAACAACTTATGTATGTGTGTGCTTGTCCGTTTGTAGTTACAACTAACAAGTTCGTACTTTCAACAAACAACATCAAACGCATATGACTTTGAATATCAAAGGTTGTACAAGTTGCTAACGCACAATGACAAGTCAAGTCTGTACGGTAAAGTGGGTATGCCACAGTGACAGCAACAGGAAACAGTATACATTTAGGTGAAATAAGGTGAAATCCATTGAATTTAAAAAATAAAAAAGTAAAATAAAATAAAATAAATAAAACTAAAATAAAATAAACTAAAACAAAATAAAATAAAATAAAATGAAATAAAATAAAATAAAATAAAATAAAATAAAATAAAATAAAATAAAATAAAATAAAATAAAATAAAATAAAATAAAATAAAATAAAATAAAATAAAATAAAATAAAATAAAATAAAATAAAATAAAATAAAATAAAATAAAATAAAATAAAATAAAATAAAATAAAATAAAATAAAATAAAATAAAATAAAATAAAATAAAATAAAATAAAATAAAATAAACTAAAATAAAATAAAATAAAATAAAATAAAATAAAATAAAATAAAATAAAATAAAGTAAAATAAAATAAAATAAAATAAAATAAAATAAAATAAAATAAAATAAAATAAAATAAAATAAAATAAAATAAAATAAAATAAAATAAAATAAAATAAAATAAAATAAAATAAAATAAAATAAAATAAAATAAAATAAAATAAAATAAAATAAAATAAAATAAAATAAAATAAAATAAAATAAAATAAAATAAAATAAAATAAAATAAAATAAAATAAAATAAAATAAAATAAAATAAAATAAAATAAAATAAAATAAAATAAAATAAAATAAAATAAAATAAAATAAAATAAAGTAAAATAAAATAAAATAAAAGAAAAGAAAATAATATAAAATAAAATAAAATAAAATAAAATAAAATAAAATAAAATAAAATAAAATAAAATAAAATAAAATAAAATAAAATAAAATAAAATAAAATAAAATAAAATAAAATAAAATAAAATAAAATAAAATAAAATAAAATAAAATAAAATAAAATAAAATAAAATAAAATAAAATAAAATAAAATAAAATAAAATAAAATAAAATAAAATAAAATAAAATAAAATAAAATAAAATAAAATAAAATCAAAAAAAAATTTGAAAATAATTTAAAAAAAAAGTTCAAAAAAAAAAAAAAAAATTTAAACTCAACCTTGGGCGTTCGCTCTTATTTCTACAATAACATTTCTTTGTTAATACTACCTGCTAGGCTTTGAATTTATTTAGGTAATACTATCACTATTCATTATGCATAAACAATTTTGATAGGCGGCCACCTAGAAATCTGCCCCAAGTTCATTGGCTAACCAAAATTTTGGTCAATATATAAACGAAGGAATAAATAAATGGACGTGAGGTGGACAGGATATCTGGATTCCATTTTGCTTCATGAAATGTGGCTGAAAATGTTACTCATACGCCTAGTACCACCTAAAAAAATGCTATGTTGAGTGAAGCATTTTATGCCTGTTTCTGTCTTCCGATTGACACTTGCTTTCTTTGGTGCTCCACATATCGTTTGACCGCTTTGCTCGGAACTCAATTTAAGACAGCGTGTGACGGCGACTCATTTTCAGAGGTGCGATTTTTGTCACTTATTTAAAATTTTAAATAAATCTCAAAGCATTTTAGTTACCCAAAAAAGGAAAGGCAACCCATTCTGTCAGCCCCAGACAAATTTACTAAAATTTGTTTGATATTTTGTTTTCCCTTTATACATTTTCTCTACGTTGTGGCAGACGCTGCAAATGACAGGCTAAGCGAATGCAAAAAAAAAAGTGAAACATGTATGACAACGAAAAAAAAAAAAATAAAAAAAGCTCAATTGAAAAAAAGCAAAGCAAAATAATTTACACAAAATTTTCCGCAAACTATAATTTGCAGGCACTTTTCGTACATTTCCGAGCACTTAGTCAAATTTTTTGTGTGCTAAAGTTTGCACTTTATTTTAGATTTTTTTTAATTTTTTTTTATACACTTTTTCGATTTTAACATAGTTTAAAATACAAAAGTATGGGCATGCATACCTTCACTCACATACCACATCACAGGTACATTTTGGGTACCTAAAACTTTTTTGATTTTCCTGTTGGACAGCAGCGTCGCTCTGTTTAGAACAGTTTAGCGTGTTGTGTGTGTGTGTGTGTGAGTTGCGGCTGTAGTAAAGGTGGTGAGTAGAAGGTATATAGTAAAGTATTTCTTGTTGTTGCTGATTTTGTTTGAGCAACTTTTAAATTAACCCAATTTTCAAGTAAATTATATGTTTTCAGTAGAAAAAGGTTTTGAATTTGTTTTTACCAACCTTATTTTGTAAGTTGGTAAGTAAATATTTAAATTTGATCGTGTGCACCTGGGCGTATGAGTGATATTTTGGTTGAGCAACTTGATTACTTATTATGAGTAAAGTTTATTAAGCAGAAATTAAAGTAACTAATATGAGCAGTATATTTGCTAAGTTAAGAGTGTTTGATGAAAAGTTGATATTATAAATTTATATCTTTTTCCAAAACTTTTCTCATAAATTTCCGGTTGTTTGAATTGAGAAGAGTGTAAATATTTTCCTCAAAATTTTAATTAGTTTTCTTTGCTTCTTATTTTTGCTATACAAATATAAGAGCTCATTTATTTATACTATGATTGATTCAAATTTACGATATTGAAGTATATCAACAGCAAAAGAAAAAATTGAATCATAGATATGTAATAAATAAATAGAGACTTATAAAAAAAAAATAAAAAAAGAGAAGCTCTTCATGACAGAAAAACTTTTGGAGAGTTTGCCAAACCACTTCCGAGAGGCGATCCCGTCTAGAAAAACTTTTTTTCTATTTATGAAAAATTTTATGTAATTCTTGGTCATTTGCATCAAGTTTACGTCGAAAGGAGCAATTATGGGCAAAAATTTCATTCAGGAATCGTTAGAAAATACTTCAAACTTTATTATATAACAATTACAAGATGTAGCACGCTGTAGCGCAGAAACCTTTGACATTTAAATTAACTTTACTTCGAGAAAAGCAACTATGGAGAAACATTTCTTTGAAGAATCGATAGAAAATACTCCAAAGTTTCATTTAATTATAGCTAGAAGATGTAGTACGCTGTAGCACAGAAACCTTCGACATTTAAATCAAGTCTACTTTGATAGAAGTAATTATGTGCAAAATTTTCCTTCAAAAATCGATAGAAAATACTCGAAAGTTTCATTTAATTATAGCTAGATGATCTAGCATCCTGTAGCACAGAAACCTTCGACCGTTAAATCAAGTTTACTACGAGTAAAGCAATTATGGGCAAACACCTCTTTCAAGAATCAATAGAGAATTCTTAAAACTTCAATTTTATTATAATTAGATGATGTAGCACACTGTAGAATAGAAACTTTCGTCAATCAAATATAAAAACTACCAGCGGTACTCCTGCAGTTGATGGCATTTCGAATCCAGGAATCTTATATACACATTCTCGCAAAGAGAACTAACTCGTCTTATTAGGGTTGATAGCCAGTGCTCAGAAATCGGAAACATCCTTCACTGTACATAGAAACATTCCCCTGTCCATTATTGTCAGATAATCAGTATAGGCCAACACTTGAAAGCACCTGCATTCGAGGTCTTAAATCATGTCGTTCACAACTACTATCGAGAGAAAGGTTGTAAGAACACTTTCTTGCCTTACATTCATTTCTCCGAGAGCCATTTTCAGCTGATGTGACTTTGTTTATTTATTTATTTATTTGTAGAATCCTATTTAAAGAATCCTTATTTCGTCCAAAAACTATGCTTCAAAACACTGATATGATATATATATATATATAGTTAACACAGGGTGACCTTGTAAAATATTTAACAAATTATTCATACCACCCACCAACTTAATTTTTTTTCATAAGGGGCCCTGTTACATTTTATTTTTGCTAAATGTTTGCTTAATATAGCACAGATATGATACGGTTTGTGAATAAACTAGTTGACATAGGGTGACCTTGTAAAATTTTAAAAATTTATTTATACCACCCACCAACTTAACTTTTTTTCATAAGGGAACCCTGTTACTTTCATTTTAGCTAAGATCTTTGTTTAATATAGCACAGTTATGCTATGGTTTGTGAAGAAACTAGTTGATACAGGGTGACCTTGTAAAATATCAAAAATTTATTTATACCACCCACCAACTTATCTTTTTTTCATAAGGGGACCCTGTTACTTTCATTTTAGCTAAGATCTTTGTTTAATATAACACAGTTATGCTATGGTTTGTGAAGAAACTAGTTGATACAGGGTGACCAACTTATCTTTTTTTCATAAGGGAACTCTGTTACATTTAATTTTAGCTAAAATCTTTGTTAAATATAACTATGTTTCACCAACATTTTAAATGTTCTTAAAAGTTAAGTAAAGATTTTCATTAAAAAGCTGCCTTTTCTTGCTCTCACAAATAATGTGGTTGTAAAAAGTTTAGAATAGATAAACAAAAAAATTTCAAAAAGCACGAAAATTACTAAATTTGTTATTATTTAAAAATCAAACTAAGTCAAGTTGGTGCTCAAGTACCTTTATTTCTATTCAATTCAAAATCTCACGTGTATGTAACTACTTGAATTTTATATCCAATTTATTTGCAAAAATTTCATATTTTTCCTTAAACCAAACAAGAACAATATTTTTTCAATAGTTTTGTTATATTCCTTGGTTGCTTCACGTTTTCAAGCATTTCTGCTTTTTGGCGCAATGCAACAGTTCATTCATGCATGCAACATATATTTTTTGGCCTTTGCCAGTAGTGCAGCAAATCGTCACAGGCTACACACACACACACAAACACACAAAACTACTCATAAATGCACACACAAAATGTTGTTGTTGTATATTTTCCTGGGGAGCAAAGCGCAACGTATGCCAACTAACTTCTATATTCCCACACGTGAAAAATAAAAAGTTATGACTTATAGAAATTATTTAAAATTTTTCTTTTGTTTCCCTCGTTTATTTTTTTGTTTTTGCAATTCTATAACACTCTGTATATGTGTAGATGTGTCTATCTCTGTGTTTGTTTGTGCTCATGAATTTGTATGTTTATTTTTTTTTTGTTTTTTTTTTGTTTTGAGTGTAAGCATTTTCCTGTGTGTGTGTCTGTTTTGCTTTGCCCAGCCGAAAGCTCAAGTGTGCATAATTTACAAGAGTTTTATGCGCCTTCAAGTATGCAAAACAAATAGTATATGAAGATTGGCGCAGCGATATGGGTGGAAGCTGAGGCACAGTGTTGCAAGGG
>CAXKVI010000003.1:118398701-118401201 GCA_964058755.1 Campiglossa producta
TTGCGCCATCTGCGAAAATAATTGAAATGTTAGTTGCGAGCGGTTGTCACCACAAATTCACTTTGCTTCTGAATTTTTGAACGCGTATTTATGTGTGTGTGTGCAATAGGGTGTAACTTGCCTCTAAATATGATAAGATGCTTATGAAAAATTACTCAGCAATACAAAATTGTTATTTTTAGGTTTATTTTATTAAATTAAATTTTTTTTAGATTTTTTTAGCGTTTTTTCGTTTTTAATTTTATTTAATTCAACTTTTTTTTAATTTTATTTAAGTTTTATTTTATATTCTTTTATTTTATTTTTTCTTTTATTTAATTTATTTTTTTATTTTATTTTATATTCTTTATTTTATTTTATTTTATTTTATTTTATTTTATTTTATTTTATTTTATTTTATTTTATTTTATTTTATTTTATTTTATTTTATTTTATTTTATTTTATTTTATTTTATTTTATTTTATTTTATTTTATTTTATTTTATTTTATTTTATTTTATTTTATTTTATTTTATTTTATTTTATTTTATTTTATTTTATTTTATTTTATTTTATTTTATTTTATTTTATTTTATTTTATTTTATTTTATTTTATTTTATTTTATTTTATTTTATTTTATTTTATTTTATTTTATTTTATTTTATTTTATTTTATTTTATTTTATTTTATTTTATTTTATTTTATTTTATTTTATTTTATTTTATTTTATTTTATTTTATTTTATTTTATTTTATTTTATTTTATTTTATTTTATTTTATTTTATTTTATTTTATTTTATTTTATTTTATTTTATTTTGTTTTGTTTTATTTTATTTTATTTTATTTTATTTTATTTTATTTTATTTTATTTTATTTTATTTTATTTTATTTTATTTTATTTTATTTTATTTTATTTTATTTTATTTTATTCCATTTTATTTTATTTTATTTTATTTTAGTTTTATTTAAATTAATTTAATTTTATTTTATTTTATCTTATTTTATTTTAATTTATTTTATGTTATTTTATTTTATTTTATTTTATTTTATTTTATTTTATTTTATTTTACTTTATTTTATTTTATTTATTTATTTTTTATTTTATTTTATTTTATTTTATTTTATTTTATTTTATTTTATTTTATTTTATTTTATTTTATTTTATTTTATTTTATTTTATTTTATTTTATTTTATTTTATTTTATTTTATTTTATTTTATTTTATTTTATTTTATTTTATTTTATTTTATTTTATTTTATTTTATTTTATTTTATTTTATTTTATTTTATTTTATTTTATTTTATTTTATTTTATTTTATTTTATTTTATTTTATTTTATTTTATTTTATTTTATTTTATTTTATTTTATTTTGTTTTGTTTTATTTTATTTTATTTTATTTTATTTTATTTTATTTTATTTTATTTTATTTTATTTTATTTTATTTTATTTTATTTTATTTTATTTTATTTTATTTTATTTTATTCCATTTTATTTTATTTTATTTTATTTTAGTTTTATTTAAATTAATTTAATTTTATTTTATTTTATCTTATTTTATTTTAATTTATTTTATGTTATTTTATTTTATTTTATTTTATTTTATTTTATTTTATTTTATTTTACTTTATTTTATTTTATTTATTTATTTTTTATTTTATTTTATTTTATTTTATTTTATTTTATTTTATTTTATTTTATTTTATTTTATTTTATTTTATTTTATTTTATTTTATTTTATTTTATTTTATTTTATTTTATTTTATTTTATTTTATTTTATTTTATTTTATTTTATTTTATTTTATTTTATTTTATTTTATTTTATTTTATTTTATTTTATTTTATTTTATTTTATTTTATTTTATTTTATTTTATTTTATTTTATTTTATTTTATTTTATTTTTTTTTTATTTTTTTTTATTTTATTTTATTTTTTTTTAATTTTATTTTATTTTATTTTTATTTATATCATTTTATTTTATCTTGGTTTTTATTTTGTTTGTTCGCGACACCCTATTGACACATATTTGAATGTTTTTTTGTATGTATTTATTACAAACTATACTTTCCACATTTCCACTGTCATTTCGACTACCTACCCCTGCCCTAATTACTGGCACTCCTATGAATTCCTCTGCAAAATCCACTGATCCACTCAAATGAGTTTGCACTTCGTTGTGCCAATGCTTGCGCTGCTGGTCGAAATTGTTTTGTGATTCACTTCATATGCAAATTTTATTTTAAAAGTTTGAAAATACTTATATTTAGCATGAGATTGTTGATGTGTCGTAATGACGGCGAATTGAACGAAGTGGAACATAGCATGCCAACACAACACAGCTGGGTGTGATTAGGGATGAGTTGAAAAGTTTGTCCGCATACGAAAGTACTCTGCTAATACTCTGCGCTTCAGTATAATCATTTGTCATGTAAATACACTGAGGAAAAATGACATATAGTATAGCCTAAATTAACTTAATCTAATATAAATATAATAAAAATAATCTAATCTAATCTC
>CAXKVI010000003.1:118406201-118413701 GCA_964058755.1 Campiglossa producta
ACAGGTGATGATTCAGATGGTATTTTTTTTGTTCTCATAAGATTTTTACTGTGAGAAAATGACAGATTTTGCATCAAATGATGCCCTTCTCACCAGGTGATGTGACATTATAATTATCATGTTTATCATAATGTGACGCGTATCTCACCAGCTGATGTGACATCTTGTGACGCATCACCTGATTATTAATATGATGCTACAATATGCTAAAGGATGTTGCAGCAAATGACGTGAAAACCTGCTCACAAGATGATGCGATAGCCTGTTAATGGGGTTATGTGACACCAGATAATTTTTAGGCAATCGTCATGGTGCACTGGATCTATTCAAATGATGCGGCAAAAATTACAGATGATTACAGGTGATATGACATTCTGATTATCAGGTGATATGACATCCAGATTATGAGGTGATATGACGTCCTGATTATTAGGCGATGCACTTTTTCTCACCAGGTGATATGAGATCTTGCTAATCAGGTGATATGACATTCGGATAATCAAGTGATATGACATCCTGATTATTAAGTGATATGACATTCTAGTAATCAGGTGATATGACATCCTGATTAGTAGGTGATATGGTATCCTGATTATGTGCTGATGCTGCATCTGCTACTTTTTCGCACCAGTTGATATGGCAACCTGATAATCACGTGATATGATATGCTGTTAGTCAGGTGATTCTCACCAGGTGATATGGCAGCCTGATAATCAGGTGATATGACATCCTGGTAATGAGCTGATTCTCATCAGGTTATATGCTATTATGATTATAGGATGATATGACATCCTGATTATCAGGTGATGGCACACTTGTTATTTTTTATGTACGGTTTTATTTGTAGTAAAATGATATGGATAACAGAAATCGCGTAAAATGGTGTGACCTCCTACTCACCAGGTGATGTGACATACTGTTTATCGGGTGATGTGACATCCTGGTTATCAAGGGATTTTACACCTGCTTTTTTACCTAAAATTTAATACAAATGATGGAACAAAATAAAAGATGTCTCATAAAGTGGCATCCTGATTATCTGCTGATGCCTCATCTGCTATTTTTTTGCACCAGTTGATACGGCAACCTGATAATCACGTGATATGATATGCTGTTAGTCAGGTGATTCTCACCAAGTGATATGACATCCTGATTATCAGGTGATATGACATCCTGTTAATGAGCTGATTCTCACCAGATTATATGACATTCTGATTATAGGATGATATGACATCCTGATTATCACCTGATGCCACACTTGCTATTTTTTATGTACGGCTTTATTTGTAGTCAAATGATATGGATAACAGATATCGCATAAAATGATGTGATATCCTGTTCACTAGGTGATGTGACATACCGTTTATCGGGTGATGTGACATCCTGGTTATCAGAGGATCTTACACCTTATCTAAAATCAAAATCAAATGATGCAACAAAATAAGAGATGTCTTATCAAATGACATGACATCCTGTTTATCTTGTGATTTATTTTTATTCAAATACATATTATGGAATAATAAAAGATGTCGCATCAAGTGATATGACATCACGCTGTTTATCAGATGATGAGTAAATAAAACATGTCCCATCAAGTGATGTGACATCACGTTCCCCAATTGATGTGACATTTCGAATAAAAGCTATAATTAAAAGTAATTTCCACTCAAAATCAGCAAAAAGCCCTGTGAAAGTCACTGATATTTTCACAAATTAGCGCTAAACCAATAATAAACAACTCGTATTACTATCGCCATTTAATTGTCAGTTGTTGACAGTCGTCGGCGTCGTCGTCAATTTGCTACAAAACAGCGCTTGCTATTCCCACCCCCGCTAATTTCATTGAACTCTGCTGCATTAATGCACTTTGCTTACATTCGCTTATGCCACATTAAACAATTTTAATTTTAGATTGGAAAAGCTGCCAATTTTACCAAAGCTTAAGTGCAATTCAGTGTTTTGAACGCCTTTCAGCCTAAAATGACGCTATAATTTCGCTTTTAATTACAGCACTTACATACATATGTGTGTGTATGTTTGTGTGTGCGCGTAGAGCTACATACATACAAATTATATCATATTACTCGTATGTTGAGCAAAAATGGAAATGCATGCATGAATGTACATATGTATGTGCTAATGAGAGCACTTGGCATGCTCAGCATACGCTAGTTGTTGGACACTCGAAACGGTTAATAAAAATTGAAACTCTGTGTTTAAATTGACCTCTTGCAGTGAGTTGTACTAAGTTTGGTTGGGTTAGACTGTGTTGGCTAGCACTCAGCGCAGCACTCTTAAGCCGACTGGCTTATTGTGGGCTTTCTATAAATGCATATAATGTGGAAATTAAGTTGTGGTAGGCTGCGCAACCGACTTTAACAAACTGTTGGAAAATTATGAAAAAATTAAAGGAAATCACAAAATCATTGCGAGTCGGCGAAGGAAGGATATTCAATATAATATACGTATGTAAATATTTAATCAATTAGTATATCCTTGACACCAAAATCCAATTTTATAAACGTTTTGTGGGTCAGAAGTTGAAAGCAGTCCATTACTAACATATGTATTGGAAAAAATCCTATCACTTTTCTGTAATCATTATTTCGTGTGTCTTCAGTTTTCTCTTAAAGCATTCTTATAGGTATTATTGCAGAATCAATGATATTTGGTTCTCTATGTCCAACCATTGGTTCACAAAAAAAAAAAAAAAAATGTTACGTATACGCCACGTATTTTTTTTTTATGAAAATTTCATTACAAAATCAAGGGGGCAAAAATGGGCAAAGTGTTTTTTGTGGAATCTGTAGCAAATATTCCAAACATTTATTTTATTATAGTTGCAAGGTGTATCACGCTGTAGCACACAAACCTTTTGTCAAGCCAACCAATTGTGCACATTTTCTTACTTAAAATTAACCAAAAAGGTGACTATCTAGTGTAAATTAAAACAAAATTGTCGATAACTTATTTTCTACGACTCTCATCGTAAAATTTCAAAAACAAAAAAGTTAAGAGTATGACAAGTTAAAGAGTTTTATAAAATAAATAAAAATTATTTTCTAAGGAGGCCCAAAATCCCATAAAAAGTTAAATGGGAAAAGGTATGCTGTTTCGGTAGAGTTTGTCGACATCATACATTTTTTTTCCTTGTTTCTACAATTATTTTTAGTTCCAAAAGGAACGATCTTGACAATGCTCATGTTAAATATCCAACTTGGTAAATAAGGGACCGAAAAAAATGTATTTTTTTTTTTATATAAATTTATGGAATACTTTACTTATTTTTCAATGGAATAACCGCAGATTCCAAACATTTGTTAACAAAAAAATTGTTACGTATACGTCATGTCATTTTTTTTTAACATTTCGTCATAAAATCAAGGAAGGCAAATAGGGGCAAAATATTTTTTGTGGAATCGATAGCAAATATTCCAAACTTTTATTATATTATAGTTAGAAAGTGTAACAGTTGACAACACAAACAATTTAGGCTTCTAAAATTGAATGCATGAATGCATCAACTTCTTCCGCTCGTTTCAACAATTTAAACTCAAATGCCAGCATAAACATTGTAGGCAAGGACATTTCACTACTCAAATGAAATTAACAAGTAAAAGCTAAGAAATAATTGGCCAATTTTATTTTGACCCTGAAATGTTTGTCATTGACCTTACAGCCTTGTTTGAAGTACTCGTATACATATGTATGTAGAATAGAGAAATAAAAGCGCGTGCTTAGCCACTATTTTTAGTCATTTTACAATATTAAAGTGTATACAAGCAAACAACAACAAACATGAACAGCAAACACAAACTCTATGTGTATGACGGTCAGTCGCCTCATCATTAAATCGTATTTAATTATTTAAAGTATTTACTTAAAAGTCACGCAATAAATGTTGACATTAACTGTCACATTGTTGGTATGTTGACAATATTTGCATGCAATTTCAGTAGCTCACTCTGCGGTAAATGTACATTTTACAACTGAGATTAACATTGTCTGATACCCCAAGAGTCACGACCAGAAAACGGATAGTCGGTTGAGTGTACAAGCGCATTGGATTGCTATACTTTTAATTTAAAATTGGTTTGTTTGTAAAGGTTTGAGTGAGTTAAGGTGTCTGTGTGTGTGCGATGGTTGTCATGCGTGCATTGACCAGCATTGCATACCATTGCGGTAGTTTTAACATTAAGCGCCTAAAAAGTGACAATATATAGATATATACGAGTATTTTTGCGTGACAGCGTAATTATAAAAGCTACCCGGAAATTGCAGACAAAACCGCAAAAGAGACGAGCTTCATTCAACATAAGTGTATATGTGCTTGTGTTTGTAGTTTGGGGTTTCTGAACAGTGTTCTGGTAGAAGCTAATGGTTAAAGTCGCTTCAAACAGAACGTTAAAGAGTTTTAAGGTATTGTGCGCCTAAAACTATGCAATATTTTGTGTTATTTAACTCAGGGTGCCGTTAGTTTAGTTAGAAATGTTGCATACTTTTGAGGACATTTTATTTGAAGGTTTTGTGACTATTAGCAAAAGTGCTTTCAAGAATCCCTTTGATCTTTTAAAGCTTTTAAAGGTATTGTGCGCCTAAAAGTATGCAATATATATAGGCAATTGTATTCAAAAGCTAGTTGGAGGCGCAATATATAAAAGTGATTTGCCAACAAACTTTAGCCTTCAGTCTAGTGCTTTAAAAACGAAAATCTAAATTTCAATTTTTTCACTTTATACTTTTTGGCGTTTTTTCGCTAATTGGTAAGACACTCACTTGGATAACACATGTATTTGGGTGTAACTAAATTCTAAAATCCTTTAGATACATACAGCAAAACAAGCACTTGTCACTCACGCAAACGCCAGTGCGTGTCTGAAAGTATGCTACATTTATACCCGGTTGCGCAAAAGAAGTTACTCGAATAAAAAAAAATTAGTAAAATAAAATAAAAAAGGCAAAGTAAATTAAAAAAAAAATTAAGGGAAAATAAAATAAAAAAGGACGTGTGGCACTCGGGGACTGCAGCGGTAAAGCAATTGCATATCACTTTTTATCAACTTATGAAAACTCAATGAGCATATTTATGACTGTTATGACTTTAGAGCAGTACAGCCTTAATCTGTTAACAGTACAGCCTAAAAATAGTCAACAACCTACTGTATGTAGTGTACAGCTCCAATTTTTTTTTAATCGGCCTGCTGTTAACATCAGTACAACATCATACTGTTAGTAGAATAGCCTAAATGTAGGCAACGCTAACAGATCCAATTTTAATGTAATGTAATGTACAGCTCTAATTTATGTAATCGGCTTGCTGCTAACATCAGTACAATGTCATACGCCTAAATGTAGGCAACGCTTATATTTATTTTTGTCAAGTTATGTTGCTAACGCCGAAACTTTTAACATTGAAAAAAGTCCGTTACGAACTTTTTTACATTAACACTTTTTTTCATTTCACTCCCACCGACAAGGCCTGCGATAAAATCTATGCAATAGCTTAACAAAATAAAATAAAATAAAATAAAATAAAACAAAATAAAGTACAATAAAATAAAATACAATAAAATAAAATAAAATCAAATAAAATCAAATAAACTAAAATAAATTAAAATAAGAAAAAAATTTTAATAAAATAAAATAAAATAAAATAAAATAAAATAAAGTAAAATAAAATAAAATAAAATAAAATAAAATAAAATAAAATAAAATAAAATAAAATAAAATAAAATAATATAAAATAAAATAAAATAAAATAAAATAAAATAAAATAAAATAAAATAAAATAAAATAAAATAAAATAAAATAAAATAAAATAAAATAAAATAAAATAAAATAAAATAAAATAAAATAAAATAAAATAAAATAAAACAAAATAAAATAAAATAAAATAAAATAAAATAAAATAAAATAAAATAAAATAAAATAAAATAAAATAAAATAAAATAAAAAATAAAATAAATAAAATAAAATAAAATAAAATAAAATAAAATAAAATAAAATAAAATAAAATAAAATAAAATAAAATAAAATAAAATAAAATAAAATAAAATAAAATAAAATAAAATAAAATAAAATAAAATAAAATAAAATAAAATAAAATAAAATAAAATAAAATAAAATATAATAAAATAAAATAAAATAAAATAAAATAAAATAAAATAAAATAAAATAAAATAAAATAAAATAAAATAAAATAAAATAAAATAAAATAAAATAAAATAAAATAAAATAAAATAAAATAAAATAAAATAAAATAAAATAAAATAAAATAAAATAAAATAAAATAAAATAAAATAAAATAAAATAAAATAAAATAAAATAAAATAAAATAAAATAAAATAAAATAAAATAAAATAAAATAAAATAAAATAAAATAAAATAAAATAAAATAAAATAAAATAAAATAAAATAAAATAAAATAAAATAAAATAAAATAAAATAAAAAATGTTAAATAAAAAATAAAATAAAATAAAATAAGCTAAAAAAATAAAAAAAAAATTTTAAGTAAACTAAAATAACAGGCGTTGTACTTCCTGTTTAGCCAAAACCGATATTGATTACTGATGGGTGTATGACAGTGAATTCCACTTTTGTCGCTTCGTTGGTTTTCGTATTTCCAAAACCTTGTCACCTTTGTGTATGCAATCTAAATTTTAAATTTCTAAATTTACTATAGCATACTCGTTGGCGTATTACAGCGTGTGCTAAGCTCGTCACTACAATTTTAAATCAATTGTTACAAACGAAATGCTTATGCACGCATCAATGCGAAAAGTTAAACGCGGTTACATCTACAATTGGACTAGCTGGTGCGCCGCCACTGTTAATTGAGTGTGCACGTGTGTGTGCGTGTCTCTGTGTGGCGATACAGTATGAGTGCGTGTGTGTGTAATGCTTTTTTACGAGAGCCCATGCACTTGCACATCGAGTCATACATTCAAAGCATTTTTGGTATCAACGTGTAAGCATGATTATGGCCTACACAATGAAAATTAATTTTCACTACTGCATTGTGACATTTACAATTAGTTGTTATTGTGTGCAGTGTACAACAATCAAAAACGTAATGCGCCTAAAAGCACCACTTGACATGCAATCGTAATGTTTTTGTTAAGCCCTTTTGTAAGTGCAATGCAGCAGACGTTGGTGGTGTGAAATGAGAGTAAGTAGCATGAGTTAGAAGTGTTGTGAGTTAAGCGTTGAGGGAGAGTATGTGTTCTACGAGTGCGCATGTTAGAGCGCTTTGTGCGAAGCGTGAGGATTTTGCATGCAGCTGACATTTGAATGTTGTTAGTAATTTTTTTTTTTTTTTTTTTTTTTTATTTGTTTTGTTTGTTGCAAGTTATTGTTCGGCTGGATTGTGCTGTCGTTGTTGCGCATACTTTATTGTGTTGATAATTGTTTGTTAATGCACACTATTTTCGTTTGTAATTGATGGTTTTTTTTGCTTTTTTTATTTTGTTGTTGTTTGTGGTGCAAGCTTTTGATGTCAG
>CAXKVI010000003.1:118418701-118431201 GCA_964058755.1 Campiglossa producta
ATATGCCTTAGAAGTTAGCTTCAAAACATCGTGGAAGAAATACTCATTCGCCTGATGTGCCATTTCTGAAGGCTCTTGAGGTTAGATAAACGGTGTTCTGAAGAGTCTCGACTTACACTTCAATATCCTTCGAAAAGCAACGTATTCGCATATGTTGTGTTACAAAAGTCAGATAATTAACCTGATGTGAGCTCACACATCACGTCAACTTCCTTCTACAGCGCTTAGCGCTAGAAGTCACATAAATAGTCTTAAATTAACGCTCGCATACGCAGCACACAAAGACAACAAGATAATCACAGTCATATTTATTTTATTGCAAATAATTTTCGTACGAGTATTTTCTTACTAAACAACATGGTCTATTATCTTTCCATTAAGTCACATATTTGTTTGATATTAGCGTAGATCGTTATTGGATAAACACTTGCATAAAAGTTGTGTGATTTTAGGCGCTAACTTTTATTAACAGCTACTACGTGGTGTGGGTGTATGCTATTATCCTACCAGCTAGGCCTACCCAGTTGTTGCTGCTTTTATATCCATACCAACATGAGCGTCTATTTTTGGAATGCGTATAGAAAACAACTGTGCCTAAAAGTATGCAGCCTTTCGCATGTACACAGAGAAATACTCTTTGGCTTATTCGCTTATATGAAATTGTGCGTGCTGACGCATATGTCTAACATAACAACAACAACTGTCACTCACACACAACACAAACGCATCTGAATGTGTGCGTAACAATTGCTGTGCTTTTTTGCTTTGGAATATTTCCGTTCACCATTTCACTGCCAAACCAAACGCTTCTGTTGTCTCTGTCAGTAAAAAATTTTTGTGAGCAATTCACATCGCTTGTAGCTATTAAGTAAATGTTTTCTTGCAAAATTCATAAAATATTTTTGTTTTTCAGCATAGAAGTATGCAATGAATTGTGCGTGTCCATATGCGTAACGTATAAACATAAAAATCTAAGCTTGCGGCGTTTTTTCGGCTTCTTGCGCTTTTATGCTTTGCAAACATTAAAGTTGTAGCAGTATTTGGAAAAATATTTAAAGCAGTGATTCATGTAAGTATTTAAAGAAGTTGCGGTAGCTTCAAATGTTTTTGGGTTGCCTAAAAGTATGCTTGAAAATATTTTGAAAGGTAGAAAAGTAATTCGAAGTAAATTGCGTGCTTCTTGAAAGTTGTAGAAAGATGTGGATAGGCAGGTACATAAATAAGTCAGATTAGGACATGTACGATAAAGAGAATGAATAAAAGTGTTTGCGTTGCTGGAAAATTATCGATAATCTCACACCATCTTTTCATATATGTGTACAATATACATGTAAAATCGTTGCCTAAAAGTAGACCACAGTTTTTTTGGAGATTTTATATCACGAATAAAAATAAAACAAAATAAAATGAAATAAAAAACAAAAAAAAAATAAAATAAAATAAAACAAAATAAAATAAAATGAAAAAAGATTTTATATCACGAATAAAAATAAAACAAAATAAAATGAAATAAAAAACAAAAAAAAAAAATAAAATAAAATAAAACAAAATAAAATAAAATGAAAAATGAAATAAAAAAAATAAAATGAAATAAAAAAAAAATAAAAAAACAAAACAAAACAAGATAAAATAAAATGAAATAAAAAAATAAAAATTAAATTAAATTATTTAAAAAAAATTTAAAATAAAATGTAATAACAAAAAAATAAAATTAAATAAAATAAAATAAAAAAAAAAATAAAAAGGAACAAAATAAAATGAAATAAAAAAATAAAATTGAATTAAAAAAATACAAAAAAAATAAAATAAAATGAAAAAAAAATTAAATTAAATTAAATAAAAAAATATAAAAAAATAAAATAAAAAAAAAATAAAATAAAAAAAAACAAAATAAAATAAAATGTAATAAAAAACTAAAATTAAATAAAATAAAAACAAATAACAAAAAATAAAATAAAAGGAAAAAAAACAAAAAATAAAAATAAAAAAAAAACAAAAAAATTAAATAAAAAAATGAAATAAAACATTAAATAAATAATAAAAATATAAAAAAATGAAAAAATAAAATAAAACAAAATAAAATGAAATGAAATAAAATGAGTAAAAAAATAAAATTAAATAAAATAAAAAAATATTGAAAAATATATTAAAAAAAAAAATAAAACAAAAAAAAATAAAATAAAACAAAATGAAATAAAATAAAATAAAATAAAATAAAATAAAATAAAATAAAACAAAATAAAATAAAATAAAATAAAAGAAAAGAAAATAAAATAAAATAAAATAAAATAAAATAAAATAAAATAAAATAAAATAAAATAAAGTTAAATAAAATAAAATAAAATAAAGTAAAATAAAATAAAATAAAGTAAAATAAAATAAAATAAAATTAAAAAATTAGAAAAAAAATAAAACAAAAAAAATAAAAATAAAAATAAATAAAATAAAATACGGGCGTAGTCGTGAATTTTGGAAATCTATCAAGTTCTAATCACTGTGCTTATGTAGGACGAAAAACTAGTAAATCTAAGGGTCTCATAATAGAGGATTAAAAAGTTTTAATTCGGAAATTCAGAAACTCAGTTTGCTTAGGCCTTCCTATATGGGCCTTGACGCACAGTCTGCGGAAAAAAACCTATTCTACTTCCAAGCGAAATGCAATTGAATAACAAGTCGAAGTAATAATAGAAAAGTAAGTGAGCAGAAAAAATGATGAATCGTACCACTTCTGTCTCCCACATTGGCGCTACTACTGCTTTCGTAGAAGTTCCAAGAGCAATAAAAAAATGTTGAAAAATTGCCTTCAGGTAAGAGGGGAGACAGTGATAGCAGTGAAGCGATAAATTTGAGGTGAAATAAGAATGCAAACAAAGATTTGCAAAGAATACTTTTATAGCAACAACAAAAGCAGCCATTCACAACAAACAACTCGTAAGGAGAAAGATCTATGCTATCCTGCGGCACATAAATAAATAAATATAAGTGGCAAAGTACATAAGTATGCGTGTGCAGGTATGTGTGCGAGTGTGTGTGTGTGGGCGTTTGTGTAAGCACCGCAGCAAAGCGCAAACATTATTTTCGATTATGCTGTTTAGTGAGTAAACTTAAGAGCGAGCGGACAAGGAGACTAGGCGGGGGAGTGGTAGAGTAGACACGCGCCGATGAATTTAGCAATGCAAAGGATAACAGGTTGTATAAGAAGCAGAAGGATGCTGCAGGACACTGAAGTTGACGTAGACAATGATTGCACGCAAAGCAGCTATTGCCAAGTTTTTGCCGTAGAGATGCGCACATTTATTTTGTGTATATGAAGCTAGTTGCGCTTGCGCGCGGCACGTAGAAAATTGCAAAATTGCATTTACAAAGAAAAAAAGAGGGAAAATCTAGAAAAATACAAAGCGTTAACCGGCATACACAAAAGAGTTATTCACTCAGCAGTGAAAATGAAAACAGGTGAAGTTGCTGCTTTGGCAATGAAGCGGAAGTGCAGTAGACACGGCTGACAAAGAAAAATACGAAGAAGAAGAATGAACGTCATAAAACACCATGAAAAGGAGAGTTTAAGGCTGAACTGAAGCTGCATTTGCTGCAGCATATCAGTTGTTGCGTGGCATACAGAGGTGACGTGAAAGGTGAAGTGCGTTGACAGGGCGGGGGAAGTAAAACTAGCATTGTGTGGAGATTGCAAAAAAAGTTAGAAAAACGTTAAGCATCTTTAGTGCAGCGATAATATTTGCCGCCATTTGAGGGCAATGCCAGTCAACGAAGCAAACAATGAGTTGTTGCAGTGCAAGTAGTTAGCAGGCGCAAAGTTAGCTGGTGATGTACAGAAACCTTGCAAAATAATCGAAAAAATAAACTAAAGAAAAATAAATTAAAATAAAAAATAAAAAAATAAAATAAAATAAAATAAAACAAAATAAAATAAAATAAAATAAAAAAAAAAGAAATAAGAAAATAAAGCAAAATAAATTAAAATAAAAAAAACTAAAATAAAAAAAATAAAATAAAAAAATAAAATAAAATTAAATTAAATAATAAAATAAAAAAATAAAGCAAAAAAATAAAAATAAAATAAAATAAAATAAAATAAAATAAAATAAAATAAAATAAAATAAAATAAAATAAAATAAAATAAAATAAAATAAAATAAAATAAAATAAAATAAAATAAAATAAAATAAAATAAAATAAAATAAAATAAAATAAAATAAAATAAAATAAAATAAAATAAAATAAAATAAAATAAAATAAAATAAAATAAAATAAAAAAAAAGAAATAAGAAAATAAAGCAAAATAAATTAAAATAAAAAAAACTAAAATAAAAAAAATAAAATAAAAAAATAAAATAAAATTAAATTAAATAATAAAATAAAAAAATAAAGCAAAAAAATAAAAATAAAATAAAATAAAATAAAATAAAATAAAATAAAATAAAATAAAATAAAATAAAATAAAATAAAATAAAATAAAATAAAATAAAATAAAATAAAATAAAATAAAATAAAATAAAATAAAATAAAATAAAATAAAATAAAATAAAATAAAATAAAATAAAATAAAATAAAATAAAATAAAATAAAATAAAATAAAATAAAATAAAATGAATTAAAATACCCAGTAAATTGGGAAGCTCGCTCGCTTAACCTTGCTCGTTTAGTACCCTACCCTACACGTCACTAGATTCAACTTTTACTGCCCGCAGCAAAGCAGCTCGTTTGGCAGTTGTTTGCTGCGCAGCACTAACATATTTCCGTTTTATTTCCGCATTGTTGCATTTTCGCATTTATTATCAGTCACCCTGGCACAACAATTTTGGAAAAAAATTATTATTATTGTTTGCTTATTTCGACAATTTACTGCTACGATGCTTTACAGGAAAAAATATTAGTAAAAAAAATACATACATATGTACCTAAAATGAATAAAGAAAAAAATGTATAATAAATAAAAAAAAAATTTGAGAGAATTTCAAGTGTGCTGAAGATTTTTCTTATTCTTGTTAGCTGGAGCAATTCTAGAAAACCGTTGAATTGATTGTTTGCTTGTGTTTGCTATATAAAGATACGTATGTGTATTGTACGCCTTAGTTGCAAAGCAGCGTCACAGAAGCAAAGTCATCTCTCATTTCAGTTATGCTCGTACAAATACGAACAGTAGTAAGTAATAGCCAAACAATACTTTTACCTTTATTTGCTTGCACTTTGTGTGTTATTCCTGGGCAAAGTTATGTATAGGTTTGCTTGAATATGAATTTTTGGAAAATAGCATCAGTTTTGACTTTAAAATAGAATGAAAAAAAAAAAATAAAAAAAAAAACATAAAATAAAATAAAATAAAAAAATTAAAAAAAAATAGAATTATAAAAAAATTATATAAAAAATAAATCTAAATAAAAAAATAAAAAAAAATAAAAAAATTTAAAAAATAAAAATAAAAATATAATATAATAAAATAAAACAAAATAAAAAATATAATAAAATAAAACTAAAAAAAAAAACAAAAAAAAAAAAAATTAAATAAGAAAAATTCAAAAATAAAAAAATGATAAAAAAAAATAAAAAAATAAAACAAAATAAAAAAAATTTAGTAAAAAAATAAAAAAAAATAAAAATAAAGAGCAAAGGAAAATAAAATAAAATGACATACATAAAGTAAAATAAAATGAAAAACAATAAATTAAAAAATAAAATAAAATAAAAATAAAATAAAAAATAAATATAATAAAAAAAAAATAAAAAAATAAAATAAAAAACTAATTGAAAAAAAATCAAAAATAAAAAAAAATTTAAAAAAATATATAAAAAAAATAAAACAAAATTAAAGAAAATAAATTTAATAAAAAATAAAAAAAAAAATAAAAAAAAATAAAAAAAAAAATATAATACAATAAAAAAAAAATTCAAAAAAAAAACAAAATATAAAAAAATAAAAAAAAAAAAATAAAATCCAAAAAAAAAATAAAAAAAAAAATAATAAGCAAAAAATAAAAATATAATAAAATATAATGAAATAAAATGAAGTAATGTAAGATAAGATAAAATAAAATAAATCAAGTTAAATTAAAAAAGTTAATTAAAATATTAAAAAATCAAGAAAAAATAATAAAACAAAATAGTAATAAAGAAAATAAAAATAAAAAATAATAAAATAATAATAAAAAATGTACGGAAAAAATAATAATAAAATTAAAATTAAAAAAAATATTATAATAAAATAAGATAAAATCAAATAAAACAACTGAAGTAAAATAAAAAAAGTAAACAAAATATAAAATCCGAAAAAAAAATTACATTAGTTGTACAAAAAAAAAAAAAACTGGAATCAGTAGCATTCTGCTCTGAGCTTCTACCCTTATACATGCTGGGCTAAGCGCATTATAAGCTGGATAAGAACTCGAATTATACAGCTCTCTATACAAGGAAGTGAAAGTCTTAGCCCAACAGACTTTACAATGAATTATGTCGACCTCTTTTTCGGCTATACTAATTTTGTGTGCATTTTTCTGCCAAACCGCTTCATCTTTTGTCTCTTTTCTTTTGCCTTAGACTACTTTTCTCTTACAGTTCCGCTTATCATCGCATTCCTTTTGTGCCAGCTTACAACGATATCCAAAGCAGCTTAGCCATTGTTAGTATGTCGTTTGTACTTGGCTTTTGTATTTAAATTTTATTTTTTTTGCATTGTTTGAGATCGAAATCGCCTAACAAAGCCATACATTCTTATCTAGTTGACAATTTTTTTGTTGAATTTTTCATATTCAGTTGCTATTTTTTAGGCATACTTTTTGGCGCTTGCATTTTTAATGCATGCAGAAAAGCAAGAAAAATTTGGTTAACACAGCAAAAGCTTTGTAAAAGCAATGCTTTGTGTGTTGGCTGCTAATATGCTTCCATTGTACTTTCAATCATAATTCGTGATATGCAGATATTTTTCGTTTAAAAAAGCGATTAGCCTTTTAAAACGTGAAATTTGTTTTTTTTTTTGTAAATTTTAAAATCTGAGTTAATTTGTTTTGCATAGTGAATAAAGTGTTTTAACATTTGCAATTACATATTTTATGTTTAATTAAAATACACGCATACCACACACAATTTATTGCGCATTTCAAGTGAATTTTCATAATTTTTTGATCGTAAAGCATACTTTTAGGCACCGATTTCAGATTAAGTTTGCTTAATGTATTGAAAGCTATCAAATATTGATAGCATACATATATTAAAGAGGTGCAAAAACTCAATAATGTTTATAGTGTGCGCACAAATTGTGTAGTTTGTAAAAAAACGATTAATATCAACCATCGTCAGCATGCGCCCAAAACTATGCAACAAACTCAAATAACTCGTTATTTTCACACATATATTAATGCCTTTATTGCATTTCATCACACGTTCCCCCGTATACCTCTATGCAAGTTTGCGCATAAACATGCAAAATTTATTTATTAATAAATTTTCATAGGTTTACAAAAATCGTTTTATACGTTGCAAAATATCGCCTATAACTATGCAGCGTGAAATTGCTACAAACTCATTTCGTGGCGTCCAACTATTCACAGGCGTGCATGTATGCATTCATGTCTATGCCAGCATTTATGTGTTAACCAAAAAAACTCAATCACCTCAATGTCATAAAATATTTTTTTTTAAACTTTTTTTTTAAAATTTTTTTCATAATTTCAGTTTATACTCTCTGGTGGTGGTGCTGCTGCTGCTACACTGCATCCTTATATTGCGCGTCGCTCTAAATGAAGATTTATATAGTTTTCAATTTATATTTTTGCAAAGCGTTGAATATCACGCTTGATTGGTGGGTCGTTTGCTATGCGTTACGTGTCACACTGGTAGGATCATAAGCAAGTCAACTGGTTGGTTGATTGCTCATCATCATCAGCATCATCGGATGGAGTGCATATGCGAAACTCACATATATATGAATGCTAGTATGGTTTCACTTATTTTTACGTTAACATGATTGGCATTCAGTTATGACAGCTGTCGAATGAACGTGTGCCGAGCAGAGAGATAAAAGTGCAAAAGCTCATTGACTTGACGGAAAATCTTTCGAACGCAAATTTTTTCTTAGAAAAGGAATTACAACGATTGCTTCGTTGAGCTTAATACGTATACCCACATAAGTTGAACCTCTAATTCATTTATAAAAGTCTAAAAAAAGCTCTATGCGATGCGAGCATGACTATTCAACCACCAAAAACTGCAAACCATCTCAACTAATGTCAGTTGCGCTTAAAAGTATGCACCATCAACCCCCAAGGCGAGTTTCTTCAGCCAAATTCTGCCGATAGTGATTGTTATTCGTCACCTCCGCTCATAGGTGTTGATATATTAAAATAACAGCGCTTTGTCGGCCAAACCGAGTTATTCTGCTCTGGTGATCTTCTAGGTGCAGGTATTCAAAAAGGGCATAATTTTAGGCGCATATTTTTTTGTGGAGATATTTGCGAGTGTAGTTTCTCTAAATCAATATTCTGAGCCCATAAGTAGATTTGAGTGGCGCATTCATTGTAGTGTAAGGAAAATCTCTATAACAAAAATACACTCAACTAAATAAAGTTGAGCCAAAAAGCACTTAGAAATCACAGCCTATAGTCCAATCTGCCGAAGTACGAAGTTTTGTAATAACACCCTTCTTAGTCTGTACGCTCCATCTATAGATGCGGACTAAACAATGATTGATATACTAAACACCCCTATTTTGGAGTAAATCCGAATTCTCCTGCACTCGAAATAGGCATACTTTTAGGCGCAAGTATTGTAAAGAGTAGCTAGCGCGTATGGTTTGGGGCCCATTTAAATTTAGTAGACACGTTTCATAATAAAAAAGCGTCCAAAAAGGATATACTTTTAGGCGCAAGTCTTATGTATAGGTTTATATCAGTATGAGCTCCAAATCACATTTGAAAAGAATATTCGAAGTAGCACATCGAAAGCTTTTATAAGTTTCACCCAAAAGTATGCAATTCTTAGGTAAGACAGTATACAACCCAATTTCTGCCGTCACAGCAAGTTACCTTCTCTGTCAGCATGCGCTCTCATAATTTCCGACTAATTACTGACGGACGGCCAAAATCGCCTAGGCGGTTAAAGGCTATTTTAAGTAAGTAAGTAAATACTGACTCACTAAACACGCCTTTTTAAGCTAAACCCCGAATTTTTCCGCCCTCCCCTATACTTAGAAGCTTTGGAAACAAGCACTCAAAAGGGGCATACTTTTAGGCGCAAGTTTTGTAGAGAGTTTATTTTGTATAAACCCAGGTGGATATATAAATAAAGTACCCCATTTAATGCAACCAAAATTTGATTATACAAAACTCTCACAATTAGCGAAAGTTGCGCCCAAAAGCATGCAAATCTTGGGCTAGAACCCAATTTCTGCTAACAAGGTCTGCTGGTAAGTTTTGTAATAGCAACTCGGCTTCTACGATCTCCAACCAATGTATAAAACAGCGACCTTCTGCAACATGCGCCCTTTTTAGGGTAAAATGCAAGTTATTCTGTTCTACTGATAGCTTAGGAGCTTAAGAAACAAGCACTGAAAGAAGGCATACTTTTAGGCGCATTTTTTTATTGGTATTTTATTTGCGATAGTGAGATGGGGAGCTAAATTGTCTAGTGTACTGAAATATAGAAAGAAAAAAATTCTCCGATTAGATGGACAAAGCAGCTTTCGAAAGGATTCCAGCGACAGCTCCTCTTACGATCAAGTTTAAATGGTCTCCTTTGTCAAAAATCGAAGAATACTCGAATACGGCAAGGTGCCTATGGCCACGTTTGTCTCAAATTTGATACTGCATACGGTCTATCAATTGAATTTTCTTCTGCAGAAGCCGTTAGATTAACCTCAACCCCAGATTACGTGAAAAGCTATACAGAATGTAATTATCCATTTGAATTTAAATCCTATCTAATGCTTTTGTTACCCAAATTTCCTCAAACATTTTTCAGCATCAGCGTACTTAGCCTTACAGCCAACCACAAATTTTGTGTCATTGTCAAATTTGTTTTATGACCAAAAAGAGGCTTTTGAGCTTTACCACCTACCTGATGAATTCGTAACCTTACTCGCACGTAAGGCGAAGAGATTTAGATTTCTGATACTCAAATCGAATTTCGAGCGTGAAAAAAATAATGCTACATTAATTTAATGATTGTTGGCACAACAATTTATAGCAACAACAGTAACAGCTAAATGCATGGGCGTACATGCAAGAGGGGGATTTGGAGGGTGCAGTAGCTCCTTTCAGAAATTTAGATTGAAAAAGCTGTTATCTATATTTGAATTCAAACAACAAATAAATACTACAGTGCCAGCAGCGTTTTCTTAAGGGGGGTCGTTAACCCCTTTAAAATACATTTTCTGTCCTCACTACGCCCATGACTAAACCTGTTTTTATCAAATGATTTGATAAATTGTTTCATCACGAAAAAGGATCAACATCAGCTGAAAGGTCCTGCCACAGCAAGTGTTTTATGCGTTGAATGATGTTTGACATCTGTTAACCTGCCTTTAGGCGTACAACAAATAAAAACAAACTTTTGGCAACAACCTTATTTTTATTGCTGTTTTACAATGATAATAAAAAGAATAATAATATTGACGTTTGTTATTGTTGTTGCAAAGAAAGGATTAAAAGTTCAGCAAAACAATGTTATACGAAATTTTATTAAGGACAACAAAATATCAAAATGGTCAGCTGAACCCAGCCGTAGTGAAACAGTAAAAGGTAAGCACGATTATAGCTGGAACTTAGCAGAGCAAATAAAATCATAAAAGTTTTACGAACTTGACTCAGGAACAAGAACACGAGACGGTTTCCAACATGAGACGGTTTCAAAAAAAAAAAAAAAAAAAAAATGTATACATATGGCCACCGTAGATATAAAAATATTTTCCTAAAAAGAGTTTAAAGTTAAAAAGTTTTCATATCCCAACTCCTAAAATAATGTTTTTTTGCAACGAAATAACACTAAATTGACCTCAAAATGATCCAAAAATAATTCTTAAATGATCTTGATTTGACCCCAAAAAGATCCCAAAATGACCCCATAAAAATCCCAATATGACCCCAAAATTATTCCAAAATTGCCCCGAAATGATTCGAAAATTATCCCATTATGACCCAATATGACCCCAAAATGATGACATCAAAAAGATCCAAATATGACTCCAAAATAATTTCAAAGTCACCCCAAAATGAGTCTAAAATGACCCTAAAATCATCCCAAAAGGAACCTAAATTGACGCCAAAATGATCCTAAAATGACCCCAATATGACCCCAAAATGATCCAAAAAGGATCCTAACATGGCCCCAAAATTTCACTAGTATGATCCCAATATTACCCCAAAAATAATACCAAAATGGCCCCAAAATGATGCCAATATGACCCCAAAATAATACCAAAATGGCCCCAAAATGATCCCAATATGACCCCAAAAATAATACCAAAATGACCCCAAAATGATCCCAATATCACCCCAAATAATACCAAATAGACCCCAAAATGATCCGAAATCAATGGATGTCACCATCGAGTCGACCTCTAATGGATTTTGGGGACACTTGGGAGATCAATGGTTTTGGTTCAGAAAGCGTAAAAAAAAAAAATGTCTGGTCACATTAGTCTAGAACTTGTAATATATGCACCTTTTTACTTGGCAGGACCTTAGATAAAGTACCATAATATTCTTGTCTCAGAAAAGTGATTTCGAAAATCATTACATTAAAAAAAAATTTACCACAATAATAATACAATTTTTTTTCATACATATACATATTCTGCATTTGTAAGCCTTAATTAAAATTATCAAAACGTGGGTTCCATATTTTAAATATTTTAAAAAAAAAATAAAATTTTAAAATTACGAAATCTTTTCTGGTCACCTTAATAAGTTTTTCGCCTTACCCTTTTCATTTTTGGACTGATTTTAAAATGAAATACTTAATACTTTTATATTGATATTATTATATCCTAGAATGAAATTCTCAATTGAAAAAATATATTTAAAACAAAATTTAAAATTGTTTCTGGTCACCCTAAAGTTTACTCTTTCACATTTTTTACATAACATTTTGAATGAAAAATTAAATAATTATTTAAATTAAGAGCTCTGTTAATTAGGTGAGACGAAAAATGTTACAGATCTTTTTTAAGGTGACTAGAAAAATTTAAAATACCTGAAAATTTATTACGCCTCTTTAAGACACGGTCTAATCTATCTGCAAGAGATTTCTTTACTTTTAACTCCTTCCACTTTTCTCCTTTCTCTCAGCCTCCAGCATACAACATGAGCTCATCTTACGACCACCCCTGCATTCCTACGCACATTGGAGTAGAAAACATCTCAACAGCAACAACAACAATATTAGGGTAATAATCATAAAAATCAGCTGCAACATAAAACACTCAATAATACATAAGTATATAAATATGTATTGAGGCATAAGAGGTGTAGTAGGAAAGGTTAATATAAAGCATAA
>CAXKVI010000003.1:118433701-118441201 GCA_964058755.1 Campiglossa producta
TATACATTTTTTATCAAAAACCCCATAAAGTATGCAACATTTAGCAAAACATTTTCAATTCTTATGTTCAAATTGTTCAAATATGGCATACTTTTGGGCGCGTAATACCTACTGTGTCAAAAATTGTTTTTTTTTTGAAAAACGTAAGAATAGAAAAGGTTATTCAAGGAACCCATTCAATTAAAATGTTAAATATCGTAATCTTCTTTTCCTTCAAACATCAACTCACTTTATCCATTTTCCATGCCTGTTGCTAGCTTCCTCCCTCTTTGTTCATATTATTTGGCTACTTGCCATTACATCACCGACTCAGCGGCGCATGTCGGACATCTTTGACATTTCGGCACAATTTCAAACTCATATAAAATTTAATATGGGTCACATTTGCTGACATTTTCATGTTGAACGTGGTGGCGACCAACATCAGCGTAAACTTTGAATGGCTACTCAAGGTTGTCACAAGCAGATTGTGTGCCTGTGGCGAGGTGAGTGAATTAGGGTGTGACATATTTAGCAGAGAGGCTTGCTAAGAGTGAAAGGAGAAAGATGAAGCGTAAAAGCTGACCTAAACCTTGAAATAGAGTTTGATTAAAAATGCCTTAAAAAATTTGAATAAAATGCCTGCTATTGAATTAGAATATAACAACTTCAAATTGCAGACTTGCAGTACCATTAGGACCTAAAAAAAGATTGCTGGGCGAAGCTTTGCCTTAAAACTTGATAAAAAACGTTTCCCCATAGGAATTCGACACACCCTAATATAGTATATTTTAGTACTTTTATATATTTTCGATTGAATGAACAAATGGCATGGTTAGTAAAAGCAGGCTTGTATAAGCAGCTTCGCACTTCATATACGTGTGAGTAGCTCCATATATCAGGCATGCCCACCTAGTGGCCCCTTTGGCTAGTCGTGACCCACAACAACATCATGTGACTCTTTTGTGGCCCGTGACAACAAACCAGATTCGCAGGAAAAATACGAAAATCGTAGCAGAATTATTCTTGGAATACCGATTCTTAGTTCAATAATAATTCGTTCGAATAATTTTTTGTGATTCCAGAAACGATGTTGTTGTACAAATTATGACTTTGTTGTTGTATGGGCCACTAGGTTGAAAGGCGTGGATACCCCTGCAATGTATAAAGCACATATAAAGCACCTAGAAAGTGAACTGGTCTGTATGAGCTAGTTGTTGTTCCAAAGGCAAACTTAAATGGCAGGTTGTAACTGTTGGCCTTTTCGCTTCCCCGGTCGTTTAACTGGTTAATTGATCGATTTGATTATGTCGCTTTATGTTTGTTTGAATAAAGATTTAGGAAAATGAAGACTATGAAGGCAAATGATGTCGGAAATAACTTCAGAGCACCAGAAAATACTCTACAACGTAGACAGCAACACTGCGAAGCAGATTCTGAAGTGGTCGAAAACCCAAGTTGCTGTAGAAATCTTGTCAGCGAACCGATTGCGTCAAGTATGCTACAAATTGTAATTTTTTTTAATCTAAAATCAGTTTTGATTAATTTTCGAAAATCTTAAAAAAAAAATAAACCGGAACTAGAGGGTTAAAGTTCTCTATAGAATCCATAGCCCAAGCTTTTACAGGCAGTATTTTCAGTAAAAGTATGTGTAGAAAGATTTATGAGTTCCACGAAAATAATCTAATGTGCGCCTTAAAGTATGCAAAAATTTTTTTTACTTGAAATTTTTGTGGATTAATTTTTTAAAATCCTAAAAAACTATTAAGGAGCATCTTGAGGGTTCAAATGTTTCCAAGATTTGTTAGATCTATCTTTTACAACACCTCTTTTAAAGATGTGCGCCTCAAAGTATGCAATCAATTTCGATTCACTTTCGAAAAACTAAAAAAAAAGCTCTAAAAAGTGCTTAATACTAGATGTTACTGGCAGTATTTTTAAAAGCTTCACGCGAAAAACAACCTTACCTGTGCCTTAAAGTATGCAATAAATTGTTTATGTAATAATTTAATTGAAATCAATTTTGATTACTTTTCGAAAAAAGGTGAACGACAGGGTTAAATGCATGGCAAAACTGTTAGCTCAGCCTTTTTGAGCAGCATTTTCAGCGAAGTTTCACGAAAAAATATAACCTACGGCGCGCTGTGAAGTATGTATCAAATTTTAATTTTTTTTTTAAGAAAATGTATTTCGACTCGTTTTCGAAAATCTAAAAAGAAGAATATTAAAAATAAACTTTAGGTTTAAAGTGCTCTAAATAATTGTTACGCAAAGATTTAGCATGCAGTATACTTATATCGAAAGGTTTTATAGCTTCACAAAACAAAAATAACCTAACATGCGCCTTGAAGTATGCAACAAATTTTAATTTTTTCTTCTTCATATTAAAAGCACTCCTGTTATGGTTAATTTTACTTATACGTCCAAGTATCAATACACTCAAAACTTTATTCAAACAAAACTTAATCTTTACAAAAGAAATACTAATATTTTTCTAACACAAATATAGCAAAAATGCTGTCCAATCATCGTGAAAAATGAGAGCGCATTACCACTACCAATTGAAGTGTAATATTTGCGAAAACATACACACACACACACTCTCAGTTAAATATACGACTATCATGCTGTTTAAACTAAAATCGTTGATTGAAACTTTTTGAATTTGTCAGCATCAGCTATCTTTAGTGCAAAATTTTCCCCCTAGCAATCGTGATGACTTTTTTTGAATTGCCCTGAAGCACTTAATCGAAGATGCTGCCGCTTTTTGTGCTAAGCTTTCCTCTGCAACTTCTTCATCTCTTTATTTATTTTCTTTCATACACTTTCTATCACTGATAAAACGTAACCATTCGAAAATTGCCCATCTACTTGCACTGCAAGTGTCATGATAGAAAGGTTTCATTTGAAAGATTAATGCGCCTAAAATCATGCTGACGCCATCAGGTGATTTAACACTTTAGATAAAGACGGCTTTTGGGTGCTGCTTGACTACAAAATATTGTTGAGCGTTAGAAAATGGTATAATAAAATAAATACTCAAAGGTATATGTAGACAATCAGTACGGATGTAGGCTTTATTGCTGTTGATTTCAGTTTTTGTGCGTGCTATGAAAGCGAAAGTCTTTTGTATTACTTACAAAAGTGTTTGTGTGTGTGTGTGTGTGTGTTAGGGAAAGCATTGATTAAGTGCTTTCATTGTAAGTCTGCTTAGTTTGTGGTATTACTTTGGGTTGTGGCGTTAGTGCTGAATGTTGCTTTTTACTAAATTAAATAATTAAAAGCAATATTTATGTGAGCAGAAGCGCTAAAAGGGTTTTTGTATTACAAGGCATACTTTTGGGGTTAATGAGGAGTGAAGTGAACTAAAATTTATAGTGTTACAGCAAATTTTAAGGTTATAGTAATGTCCGCTTAGGATGGGCTTAACTTTTCAAGCATTTTGCATAGTCAGTAATGGATTCTCTTAAATCATTATCTCTCAAATTTGATAGCATTGAAAGACTGAATAGTGTTATCGATAGCACCTAAAAGTGTGCAAAGTTTATTTTAGTACAGCTTGTGTTTTCAGTCGTAAACAGTCGATGCCTACTGATTTGTTATAAGTCCGGCTGCATACTTTTAGGCTCCTGTTGTAACTAATTTTTTTCTGTAAGATCAAGTGATGGCGATTTCTCTTGTTTGTTGTTTTCTTCGTCCACATTGAACTTAAAGTTGTTCGGCATGCATACTTTTAGGCTCTAGTACCAAAGAAAACATCACAGGTGGTTAGAGGATTAAAATATTCAAGTGAATTATATCTCAAATGAGTTTGTACAACAACAATACATTCATAATAACAATGTAAGACTATAGAAAGCGTTAAAGTCAAATATGCCCCTAAAAGTATACAACAGTGACCTACCACCACGTAATTGCCAATTATCAAGAAAACCAAGAAAACCAAAAGAAGAAGCGATACAAATTATAATGATGCGTTGACATACGATTTTCTTTTATGTAACTTAGTAATAAGATCTAGTATATTTTGTTATATTTAAATGCGCTCACGCCATCATGTACTTATTAGGTATAAATATTTTAATAAAGACAAATGGTTTGTTAAAGTGATCCATCAGGCAATGTCAACATTTGACAGGCAGCGTTAATAAGCCGTTCGCATTACAAAAAATAAAGTAATCACAAACAAATCATAATGGTGATATCACTAGGAATGTGGAGTATTTGGGTAGCAAATCAGAGTGGCGGCCTTCTTGACATATAATAAAAGGGTATTTATGATTTATTTATGCTTGTACCTCAGCAGACAAAGGTTTGTGCATTGATTTCCAGTTAACCACTTCATTATTACTATTGCTTGTAGCTTATACCACGTTAGCAATCAATTGTGGTGAAATTCTATTGTAAAATATATAAAATTTCCTCTTATGACATCACATCACAATAAAAGGTATGAGCTCTTCTCATATGACATCGCATAAAAAAAAAACAAAATCTTTTCCCATAAAACTACATCTCTTTATATGTATGACATCACATCAGCAAAAATATTCAAAGTCTCCACATATGACATCACATCACAATAAAAATCTACCCCTATTACAATAATATAAAAAATCACTTCGTAAAAAATATAAAATCCACCCACCACATCACAAAAAAAAAAAAAAATCAAAATCTTATGTGACATCACATCACAATAAAAAATATAAAAATAGAATGTCCTTATATATCATTACATCACAAAAAAAAAAAAATCACCATGTGATATCACATCACACATAAAATCCTCATCTGACATCACATGACTTGACATCACTATAAAAAAATATAATATATCCACATATGACAATATATCACGAAAAGATTAAGATGTTCTGACATTGCATCACAAAATATATACAATTTTGTCATAAGAAATCACAATAAAATATATAAAAACTCTTTATATGTATCACATCACATCAGCAAAAATATTCAAAGTCTCCTCATATGACATCACATCACAATAAAAATCTACCCCTATTACAATAAAATAAAAAATCACTTCGTAAAAAAAATAAAATCCACCCACCACATCACAAAAAAAAATCAAAATCTTATGTGACATCACATCACAATAAAAAATAAAATGTCCTTATATGCCATTACATCACAAAAAAATCACCATGTGATATCACATCACAAATAAAATCCTTATCTGACATCACCTGACGTCACATCACTATAAAAAGTATAAAATATCCACTACATCACTCTAACAAATATAAAATATCCACATATGACAATACATCACGAAAAGAATAAGATCTTCTGATATGACATCACATCACAAAATATATACAATTTTGTCATACGAAATCACAATAAAATACATAAAACCTCCTCATGTGGCATCAAATCACATTAACAAAACTTCAAATCTCTTCATATCACACTTAATCATGATAATAAAATTTAAAATCTCAACATGTGGCATCACATCACGATGAAATATGAAAAGTCTTCCCATATGATATCACATCACAATAAAAATTTTATAATATTGCCATATAACATCACCACACAACATATATAATTATAAAAAATATTATATGACATCACAACTCGCCAAAAAAATTAAAAGTATCCTCATATGACATCACATCATGTAAAATATTGTCTCATATGACATCACATCACATTAAAAAATTGAAAAACACATATCAAAACTCCATAAAAATAGACTCGTCATACAACATCACACTCACTTAAAAAATATTTTCTCACATGACATCACATCATCGTTTTAGATCATCTTATTATATCACACTTCAAGCATAGCCTTCAACTAGATCTTCTTAAACAATGAAAGATATATTTTTAGATATTCACGCTTACCAACTGTTATTGCTATACAAATCCATATATGTACACAAGTGCTCACATTCAATGAGTATTGCTTATCTGGGAGTCTCAGATGCCCCTTTGCAATAATTCATCTTTCACTGAAAACATTTGCACGCTTGTAGTTATTAAAGTGGTCGCCTGAGATTTGTTGACGAAAAAAAAACATATATATATATACAAAGATTTACGTATACATAAATATATCTTATTTCAACTGAAATCCAAAGAAAACAGAACGAATTGAGTAAAGTAAAACGCACAACACAACACGACATGAAAAGCGAAGTAGAACACAACGCAGCTACATTTCAATCTTCATCATTCACCACTGATTTGCAAACAATGCGTAGCATTGCGGCAGTCATTCATAATTTTCTTGTTTGTAAATCATTTTTGTGTTGACACATACACATTTTGCGGCTCAAATACATTTGTATGAATACAGAAGAGACAACGAATGAAAATGTGTCCAAAACAGGCGCATAGACAGAGATGTGCACAGAAATGAAAGTCTATATCGAGTAGGTTTTGGCGAAAAAAAAGGAAAAATCATCTTTAGGGCACACATGCCAACAACAGCTGGGACACTACTTATTTATTTACATTTGGTTATGTTCAACTTATTGACAGCTGTTTGTCATTATGACAAATGTGTTGGTCATCAGACGTTTGGTAGATCTGTTAAATTGAGTTTTCTGCTACTCATAGCCTTGTTTTTTGTTTGTTTTACTTTTGTTTATTTTTGGGTTTTCTGTATTTACAAAGATATGATTTTCCACGCTTTGAAGCTTTTCTGTGTAGCATATTTATAGGCGCAAATTTAATGTAGGCGAAAAATCGATTAAACGCTGAGTGGCACAAGGCTGCATACACATATTTGGTATGTATATAAAAATAAATTGCTGATAGCAAGCCAACAAAGGAAGCATAATTCAAGCACACACACAAATTCGGCATCCGCAATCATCAGTCACACAAATTAATCTCCTTTGAAGGCATGAAAACAATTTTTTTTTTTTGTTAGCTTAGGTTGCTGCTGATTTGTTGATATTCGCATTCTAACACGCAAGCACAGCATTTTAACTTCTGTTTTTTTTTTTCAAACAAAAAATGTTCACTCATTAAAGCACTTAATGAGTTTAGCGCTAATTGTGGTCGCCGCGTAATTACGTCGCATAACACGCCTTAAAGTATGCAACGTTTTAGTGAAATATGAGCATGAATTTGTTTTAAGTGCATATTTTGAGGTGACTAATCGTCTAACTTTTTTTGTATCGTCGCACTTATGCTGGGAAATATGCATACTTACAAGCCAAAGATATCACCGTATCAAAAATTCGTTGCATACTTTTAGGCGTAAACTTTATATAATGCCAGAAAACCAGCATATTTACGAGCCATCTTTTTCGAACTTCGACATCAAGCACGCAATATATACTCATTATGCGGTTGATTTTATTTCAGCAGTCTTTGACAGCAATTTTTATGACAAAAAAGCAGATCACCGTTGTCTCAAGGTATAATTTTAGAAATAGTCGCGTAAATCAGGTACAAAAAGGCCTAACTGTAAGAGCAGTAATGAGAAGCAAGTGCGCTTGAAAAAACATTTTCTTCACACATCCTGAACGGTTC
>CAXKVI010000003.1:118446201-118448701 GCA_964058755.1 Campiglossa producta
GGCCACAGACTTGATAAAAAGAAAAGAAAATAAAATTTAAAAAAAAATAATAATAATTGAATAAAAAAACAAAAAAAAAAATTTTAGGTAGTTGAAATAAAAAAAAAAATTAAAAAATAAATAAAAAAAAACTTGAAATATATAAAAAAAAGAAAAACAGGATAAAGTTAAATAAAAGAAAACAAAAAAAAAATAAAAAACCAAAACTAAATAAAATAAGAAAATAGGAAAACAAAAAAAAAACAAAAAAAAAAATTAGAAGGAAAAATAATTAAATAAAATGAAATAAAATAAAATAAAAGAAAATTAATAAAATAAAATAAAAAAATTAAAATAAAGTTAAATAAAAGAAAAAATAAGAATAAAATGAATTAAATCAAAGCTAGAAAGAAAATAAAACAAAATGAAATAAAAATTTATCTTGGCTTGCTTAAAATAATATAGAAAAACAAAAAAAAAAAATAAATCAAATAAAGTTGAAAAAATAAAATAAAATAAAGAAAATCATATAAAATAAAATAAAATAAACTAATATTAACGAGAAAAAAATAAAGAAAAATATAACAAAATAAAATAAAAGAAAATTAAAAAAATGAAGTTTAATAATAATTAAAAAAAAAAAAAATATGTATAATAAAATAAAAGGAAAAATTAAGAAATTATAATAAAGTTAAACAAAAAATAAACAAAAAATAAAAAATGGAAATAAAAAAAAAAATAAAATAAAATTAATAAAATATAATAGATTAAAATAAAAAAAAAAAAAACTATAAGAAAAAAAGAAAAAAAAAATATGTAAAATGTTAAATAAATTAAAAACAAAATAAAAAAAAATAAATAAAAAATTAAAATAAAATAATACAAAATAAAATAAAGTAAAAAGAAAGTAAATAAAAAAATAAATAAAATAAAATAAAAAAAATATAAACTAGAAAAATAACCATTAAAATATAATAAAAAAAAAATAATAATAAAAAAAATAAAAAATGAAATAGAAAAAAAAAATAAAATGAAAGGAAAAAAATAATTAAAAAATGAAACAAAGTATATATAAATAAAATAGAATAAAATCAAGTAAAATAGTAATAAATAAAAAAATAATATTAAAAAAATTATTAAAAAAAATGAAATAGAAAAAATTAAAATAAAATAAAGTAAATTAAAAAGACAGCTTTATATAATATAAATGAAAAAAAGTTAAAAACACAAATTAAAATAAATTAAACTGAATAGAGTAGAATAAAATAAAAAATAGAATAAAAAAAAAAACAAAATAAAATAAAATAAAAAAATAAAATAAAATAAAATAAAATAAAATAAAATAAAATAAAATAAAATAAAATAAAATAAAATAAAATAAAATAAAATAAAATAAAATAAAATAAAATAAAATAAAATAAAATAAAAAAATAAAATAAAATAAAATAAAATAAAATAAAATAAAATAAAATAAAATAAAATAAAATAAAATAAAATAAAATAAAATAAAATAAAATAAAATAAAATAAAATAAAATAAAATAAAATAAAATAAAATAAAATAAAATAAAATAAAATAAAATAAAATAAAATATAATAAAATATAAGAAAAGAAAAAAAAAGAAAAATGCAATAAACTATCATAATGTAAAACATTTGTCAGAACGAAAACCACTGGGCAGACTCAAGCATTATTTACGAAATTTTCGCAGGGTCTAATACCCTTAGTTATTTACTCCAACACAAAATAACCTATGAAGGTCAAACACATATTTCGCTTACTCAACTAGCTTTTTAGCCAATAAACTGCTACTTGGGTCAACTTTTTTTTTTTTGCTTACATTTTCATTTATTTGTGTTAAGTTTCTAATTTACTACTTTGTGTGCGTTTGCTCTTTTGAAAACACCTTCTACATACAGCATGAAACTTAACTACAACACACTAACAAAAAGGTCAAGAAAAGGTTTCTAAAAATGCGCAAATAAATTAATTGAAATATCAAAAAGGGCTGAATAAAGATGCGAGACTATTAGAAGCGCTGAGGAAAAGGATATATTCCATTTATTATCTGAAATAGTACATTTACATATATAATTTGATATGCGTGTATCAATATTTATTTATTCGTTGTGGTTTTTATAGTACAATTTTGATTTTGCTTCGCGTGGGGTTTGCTTCACTAAGCGCTCAAAACGTGTCGGCATTTTGTAAATGGCTCCTTGACGTTGTAATTCATCATGCTTGTATCAATAAGCAAATGGCTTTAAGGCTTGCTTTTAGTGCAGCTACTTAGATTGAGTGAGTGGCTAAAGGGGATCCCCCTGAGCCTACTCAAAAATTTAAAATAGCAGCAATAAAACTTTTCTAGTTAGACCAAATATTATTGTTTGTAGAACAAATCCTCTAAGCTATCGATAACGCATTTAAATGTGGCTGCCTTTGTATTGTTGTTTATTATTTGCACACCAACAGTCATTTATCAACACCCACGTCATCAGCAATGCTGTTCAATTTAGTGGAA
>CAXKVI010000003.1:118456201-118463701 GCA_964058755.1 Campiglossa producta
CATTTGGACAAATGACAAGTGGAAATAAAGTTGAAATTAGGGGTGACACAAGCCGACAAGGCAACAAGTGGCATTAATTAAAACATGGCATTTTAGAGGGGACGCTGAGGGGAGCGAAAAGTGTTGTAGGCGACAACGTTAATGAAATTCAGTGCTGCGTTGCTGTAAACGAATTAATTTGTAATTAAGTAGAAAAAAAAAATAAATTAAAGAAGTTAAATGAAATAAATTAAAATAAAATAAAATAAATTAAATAATAAAAAAAAATATTTTAAAAATTTAATAAAAATAAAATAAGGAAAAAAATACTATAAAAAAAATAAAATAAAATAAAATAAATTAAAATTAAATCAAATAAAATAAAAAAATTAACAATAATTGAAAAAAAAAAATTAAATAAAATAAAATAAAAAAAATAAAATTTAATTAAATAAAAAATAAATAAAATAATACAATAAAATACAAAATAAAATAAAACAAATTAAAATTTAATAAAAAAATTAAATAAAATAAAATAAATAAAAAAAATTTAATAAAAATAAAATAAAGAAAAAAATGTTATAAAATAAAATAAAAATAAAAAAAAATTAAAAAATAAAATAAATTAAAGTTAAATCAAATAAAATAAAAAAATAACAATACTTAAAAAAAAAACAATATAAAAAAAAAATAAAATAAAATAAAATAAAATAAAATAAAATAAAATAAAATAAAATAAAGTAAAATAAAATAAAATAAAATAAAATAAAATAAAATAAAATAAAATAAAATAAAATAAAATAAAATAAAATAAAATAAAATAAAATAAAATAAAATAAAATAAAATAAAATAAAATAAAATAAAATAAAATAAAATAAAATAAAATAAAATAAAATAAAATAAAATAAAATAAAATAAAATAAAATAAAATAAAATAAAATTAAACAAAATAAAATAAAAAATGAAATAAAATAGAATAAAAAAATTAAATAAAATGAAAAAAATAATATAAAAATAAAATTAAATAAATAAAATTAAATAAAATAAAATAAAATAAAATTAAATAAAATAAAATAAAATAAAATAAAATAAAATAAAATAAAATAAAATAAAATAAAATAAAATAAAATAAAATAAAATAAAATAAAATAAAATAAAATAAAATAAAATAAAATAAAATAAAATAAAATAAAATAAAATAAAATAAAATAAAATAAAATAAAATAAAATAAAATAAAATAAAATAAAATAAAATAAAATAAAATAAAATAAAATAAAATAAAATAAAATAAAATAAAATAAAATAAAATAAAATAAAATAAAATAAAATAAAATAAAATAAAATAAAATAAAATAAAATAAAATAAAATAAAATAAAATAAAATAAAATAAAATAAAATAAAATAAAATAAAATAAAATAAAATAAAATAAAATAAAATAAAATAAAATAAAATAAAATAAAATAAAATAAAATAAAATAAAATAAAATAAAATAAAATAAAATAAAATAAAATAAAATAAAATAAAATAAAATAAAATAAAATAAAATAAAATAAAATAAAATAAAATAAAATAAAATAAAATAAAATAAAATAAAATAAAATAAAATAAAATAAAATAAAATAAAATAAAATAAAATAAAATAAAATAAAATAAAATAAAATAAAATAACATAAAATAAAATAAAATAAAATAAAATAAAATAAAATAAAATAAAATAAAATAAAATAAAATAAAATAAAATAAAATAAAATAAAATAAAATAAAATAAAATAAAATAAAATAAAATAAAATAAAATAAAATAAAATAAAATAAAATAAAACAAAACAAAATAAATTAAAATAAAATAAAATAAAATAAAATAAATTAAATAAAATAAAAATAAAATAAAATAAAATAAAATAAAATAAAATGGAATAAAGAGTTGAGGTCCGAATTTGAATAAAACACCAGGGCTTTCTTTTATTACCAATATAATTCGATTACACACGGTAATCGTCTCTGCTCTTGAATAATATTCAGAGTATCTAATTTATTTGATTTGACCGATTTGGATCCAATTTTGAATATAGATAGTATGATTTATTCTAAGACTATCCACTGCAAACCGCCCCAGGTGGCAACCGTATCTATCTAGGTATTTTCAGCGGCATGCCAACTAAAATATTTTCAAGTAGGGTTGCCACCTAGGGTTGCCATTTTACCGAATTGTATTTGTATTGTATATTTTTGGGACTATATTTGGATTATTTAGGATCATTTTGAGATCATTTAGGGCTCACTTTGGGATAATATTGGGGCTATTTTGAGATCTTTTTGGTTTCAGTTTTGGATTAACTTGGAATATTTTTGGGGATATTTTGGAATCATTTTGGAGTCATTTTTGGATCATTTTATGATCTTTTTTGGAACATTTTGGGATACTTTTTGGGTCATTTTGGGAGCATTTGATGTTCCTTTTGGGGTCGTTTTGGGATTATTTTAGGATTATTTTGGGATCATTTTTGGATAATTTTGGGGTCATTTTGGATTATTTTGGGTACATTCAAGGGCGTTTTTGGGGTCATTTAGGAAATAATTTTTGGATCATTTTTTGATCATTTTGGTATCATTTTAGGGTCATTTTGGAATCATCTTGGGATCAGGTTTGGGTGGTTTTGGACTCAATTTAGTTTCATTTTGGGAATATTTATTCGTCTTTTTGGGATCACTTTAGTATTATTTTGGGATTATTTTAGGTTCATTTTAGGATCATTTTCGGTAAGTAATGTTAGTGCTAAATTGATAACAGTGAGCTAGCTCGGTGACCCAGGTACTTTAAGTTTAAAACAGAACATAGAATTCGAACATGGTTCTATGTTTTTAGAAGATTCAACTCTTTTTTTAGTGCTCTCATATTAAACGCATGCGCAGATGGGAGTTTAACACTCGTACACTCTTTCACCAATTCTCAATTCTCACCATGCGCTCACCTTGCTTCAAAACTCAGCTAAATACATACACTCTTTGGCTCGCCGTAAAACAGGACTAGGACAACAAATTTTTAACACAGCGAAGCAAACTTTGCTTTATATTTTGAATTTAATTTCGAAATATTTCAGCAATGCAAACAAAGCAAATATGTTAAAGTCAAGCCACATTCGGCGAATATGACGTCTCTCACATGCCACATTTGTACTAAAACCACACACACACACATACATACCTACAAGCACAATCGAAGAAAAGCATGAATTAACCAACAAACGAATACGCCACACTTAGCCGAAGTGCAACGAAATTTACGTTTGTCGCATAAAATGCGACAATTTTCGTAAAGCAATTTCAGTATACAAAAGTTATTTGCTGTTGTCGCACACTTATGTCGGTGTCGTCGCTATTGTCGGCGTGTCGCTTGTCCGTGTCGTGGAGCTAATTTAAATGATTGCTTATAGAGGTCGCGTATGCGTCGGTGTAAAATAAATGTGAGCGTGTGTAAAGATGTTTAGTGAATTTCGCTTTTACGTGAAGAAGTGCTATGACGGATGCTAACGAGGCGTAGGGGCCTATGAAAAGTATGCATTTGAACGCATAGTGTAGGCTGATAAGAATTAATTGAAAGGTGTGTCGTCTGTTCAAAGGGTTTAAAGAGGTCAGTGAAACACTCGATATGCGTGAGAATGTTGTGTGAGGCAAAATCGGCTATATAATCGCATAACAAAGTTTATGAATTGATGAAGCGAAAAAATTCGAAGTGAAAAGGATATCAAAAAAGAAAAGTAACAAATAACCTGATTAGCGCGTTTGTGCTATCGATTTGTGAAAATGAAATTAATTATTTTTGCTGTGAAGGTTTTGCCAAATTTTGTTCAGCTGTTTTGTCTAATTGCTGATTTGATTGATAGCCTTATTGAGTGATTGTTTTAACACACCTTGTAAATATCAACACATATTTGATGGATGAAATAAGTTTTAATTAAAGCAGCTACTTTACGATAAAAGAAAAAGAAAAAAAAAAAAAAGCAACTTTTAATCGACGTGTTGTTTGTTACAAAAACAACAACGCTGACATGTTATGATGCTGAAAGTTATGCTAAACTCGTGTGAAGATGTAAGCAAAACAAAACAAAAAAAATTGAACTCAAAAAATATTTTGGTGTTTTCAAAGGTGTGAGGTTGATACTGTGATTAATTATCTACATGTCCGCTTAATTAACAAAAAAAAAAAAAAAAAAAAAAATAACGCTGACAGAGGTAATTTACATAAAAAGATGGAGTCGTTTCACCAGTTCTCGAGATAGCAGTCAGTTGGGTTAGATGGCAACCCTGCCTAAAAATATCTTCGTTGAAATGCGCCCGAAAATACCTTTCATTTGATACCTATAGTGGCATATTTTGCTAAATATGTGGCAACCTTTAGTGGCAACCCTGCCTGAAAATATCTTTTTTGCAATGCTGCCAAAAACACATTTCATTTGATACCCATATTTGCATATTTTGATCAATATTTAAAAGAAATTAGGACAGGTAGCAACTCTGTAAACTGGCCAAAGTGGCAACCCTACCTTAAAATATCTTTTTTGCAATGCTGCCAAAAACACCTTTCATTTGATACCCATATTTGCATATTTTGATCAATATTTAGAACAAACTGGAACAGGTGGCAACCCTGTAAACCGCCAGAAGAGACAACACCTTAGTAGAAATATGAAAATATCTTTTTTTGGAATGCTGCCGAAAATACCTTTCATATGATAGCCATATTTGCATATCTTGCTCAATATTTAAAAGAAATTGGAAACAGGTGGCAGCTCTGTAAACTGGCCAAATATAAAGTCTTAGAATGAAGCATATTACCTATATGCCAAATTTAATCCAAACCGATATAGACATTGCCAAGATATTGGTCGATACACGAAGAAATAAAAAAAAATTGGGTTAGGTGGCAACTTTTAGTGGCTACCCTGCCTAAAAATATCTTTTTGGAAATGCTGCCAAAAATGCCTTTCATTTGTTACTCATATTTGCATATTTTGCTCCATATTTCAAGCAAATTCGGATAAGTGGCAACCCTGTAAACCTCCCAAAGTGGCAACACCCAATTAAAAAGTCTAAGACTGAAGCATACTATCTTTATGTTAAATTTGATCTAGATCGATTCAACAGTTCCCGAGATAGATACGAAGGAAAAAATAAAATGGGGCTTGTTGGCAACCCTAAGCGGTAACCTGGCCTGAAGATATCTTTTTTGAAATGCTCCCAAAAATAGCTTTCATTTGTTACTCATATTTGCATATTTTGCTCCATATTTCAAATAAATTGGGATAAGTGGCAACCCTGAAAACCTCCCAAAGTGGCAACACACAAGTAAAAAGTCTAGGAATGAAGCAAACTATCTTTATGTTAAATTTGATCTAAATCGATTCAACAGTTCCCGAAATAGATACGAAGGAAAAAATAAAATGGGGCTAATTGGCAACTCTGCTGAAAATATCTTGGTTGGAATGCTGCCAAAAATATCTTTAATCTGATACCCATATTGGCAAATATTACCTTACATTTAAAAAAACTGAGACAGGTGGCAACCCAGAAGTCCGCCAGAAATCGCAACACCCAAGTGGAAAGTCTTAAAATGAAAAATATTATTTATATGCCAAATTTTAGCCAAATCGTTACTGCAGTTTCTTAGTTATTGATATATAAAATATTCAAGCCCGTTGGCATTATTCTTTGGCTCAATTTCGAACAGTGTTGCCACTATTTTATTTTTAATCAAATTACGAAAAAAGAAAAATAATAGCGAACGGAGCTTGCAAAGCTAATGAGTTTCTGCTGAGTAGCTTTTTATGGAAGAAAAAAAACCGGAGAGTTTGCCAAAGTGCTGCCTAGGGGCGACCCCGTTTAGAAAAAATCCTTTCCAAATACTTTTTGGTGTTGCTTAGACTGCTTGGTGTAGTAGGCCGAACACCCTACCGCTTCACCTCGGTGGCTGACACCATCTACTAAAACATTTTCGAAATTCCAATATTCTTTTATAGTGAATACGGTTTTTAAATAACTTTGTGAAGGATCCTGTTGTCCTTATAAAAATTCAAAGGTGGACATTTGTTACACAGCTCTTTATAACTTGTTCAACTTTCTCTAGCAGCTTCTGTACAATAGAAGAGATAGTGTATGAAACTGTTATATCGCAACGTATGTTAAGTTTATGGGACTTAGTTCTCAGTATAAGCTTTTAAGCATCTTCTTTGAATCTGTGATTTAAAAAGCTTCTGGGATCGCTAAACATACCATTTTGCTGGCCCTAATAAATAAAAAAAGGGGCACAAAAAGTGTGGCTGAGTTGTGGTCTGACAACATTTCTGCTATCAAACTACGTCGTCAGCAAAATAACGGCCGGTAATTTTCGTGAACTATCTCACTTTAACCCTTTTGAAGCTCCAGAAATGTTAATGTCAGCAACAAATATTTTCACCATTAGCTTTTGCCACCAGAAAAACTCTCAGCATAAAAAAGGAGATTAGTCACGCATTAAAAAAGCAATTGGCTTTAACGTATGCAATGAGAATAGTGCGAAAAAATCAATAAAATAGAAATTTGCCGCCTTAAAGTATACAACAGTTTTCAAGCTATCTTAAAATCTCAGATTGATTTTAACAAACCGTGCGGTTTGCTGTACGTTCTGTGCAAAATAATAGCTTAAACCTTTATAAGAGATCGAAAAGTAACGTCAAAGCAAACGCCTAAAACTATGCTAATATAATTGCTAAAGTTTACCAACGTTTTTTATATAAATTTAAAAAATAATTTTCAAGCGCTTGATTTGACTTATTTTTCCGATCTTTAACCTTAATCGACTTTGGTCTCCTTCGAGGTAATTTCTGTACAATTTCTGAAATAATTTTAATGCTAAATGCATATCATTTCGTCATGCGTGCCTTTTTGAGCCCTAAAAGTATGCAACCAAATTAATGCAAAACGCCAAGCCAAACACGATACCACTGCTAATGGTACATCAACATATTTTGTTGGATGTTTTTTTTCCCAACTCAATTTCGCATATTTCATGCTCGCTTAAACTCTTCTATTCACAAAAAAAAAAAAAAAAACACAAGCCGTAGAAACTTAAATTTATGAAATAAGTTGCTAATGTGTATGTTTGATTACATACTCCAAAATGGAGAATGCTAGTAACATTGTTTCTTACTTAACTTCAACTACAACTTTAACTCGTACAAATATGCCAACTCTGCCTTATGCAGCGCACTCCAAAGACGTACGCAAATGATTTTAAGACCAAACTTTTTAAATAAATACTCGCATCTCTACTGTGCTGTACAAGTTAGTAAGTGTGTCCTGGAGCTGTATAGCTTTGTTGTTGTTGCAACTGGCTGCTTTTGCATGCTGCATGCGCTTTGCTTGTCGCATCTCGCTTTGCTTTCTTTACCACCACCATCTTCATTACTGTGCACGCCACAACGCTGGTGGTTATGTCAAGTTTTTTGGTTTTTTTTTTTAATGCATTTTCATGTATGCGCA
>CAXKVI010000003.1:118466201-118493701 GCA_964058755.1 Campiglossa producta
AATAGAGATATGTATTAGCTCGAATCTTAAACGGTGACTAGAGGAATTTATGGAATCCCTTCAACCTAAGTTGTGTCATGAAAAGCTATAATTTAACTCAGCAATAGCGTCACATAAGCCGATGGCATATATGAAAGGGTGGCGGCAAGAGAGAGACGTATTTTTCATGCCCTTTGTTCTTTGAACACCCTTTTTTTATTGCTCGATCAAAAAACTAGCGACTTAAGTTAACTGAAATTTATTCATATACCGCCCAATGTATTTTTTCACCTAACTCGCTAATTGAGACATATATTTGTTAGACATGGGGAACACACACCATAATTGTTAGTAATCTTAATTACTTCCTTGCGCTCTACCCTGCGGATGGGTTTGAATTTTTTTCTTATTAAGTTTCTGTTGCAAGTTGCTCTTTGTAGTTTTTGTTCATCAAAAAAAAAAGCGCTACGAGGGCAATGTCATTCATTTCATTAGCTAACCTTACATACATATGTGCATATTCTTGCAAACGAATATAACTTTTGGACACGCAAATGTTGGCATGCAAAATTTCAATGTAATTTATAAACGCTTAAGTGCGCCTGAAAGTATGCCATACAAAGAACGAACGAACTAAGGAGCCCGGAATATTCAAGAATGTGTTGGTGATTTTTTGTTTCGGCCTTTTTTTTTTGCTATTTACCTTTTATGTTGGCATATTTACGTGCCGACAATAGTGAAATTTGCGCATTTTAGCATATTTTTGTGTTGTTCGCTACTTGTTAGCAGCAAATTATGTAAACAAAAAAAGAAAAAAATAAAAATGCGAATGTTATAGAATGGAAAGGAAGAGAATTTATGAATAAGGTACAAAATGAAGTTAAGGATAAGCCAAAGTTGCAGTTTGTTACAAAAGTCTAAGTTGAAGAAAAAACATGCTTAAAAGAAAGAGGAGAAGTCAGTGACACGCAGTAGAGACAAGCAATATGCCGGTATTTAGTTATGTTGCTTAGAGTAGGCAAAAAATATTGATTTTCCTTTTTTTCGAATGACATACAGAAAATCGAGTTCCTTGTGAAATGGCCCAATATAAGTTTTTGATGTGTATTTGAGAATTTATTACTCTCGCAAAATTTTAAATGTTAGTTTTTGACATAAATATGTTTTTGCGGGTTATATTCTTATTATACTCTTTCCACTGATATCGTTTTTACGTTAATATTCCTTTACTCCTCGAGATTCGGCACACTCATCTTTTAAAAATTTCCAAAAAGAAAAGTTTCAAATATACACCATGGCGTATACGCAACATTTTTGCTACACATTCATGTTTCTGGCAAAACGAAAATTTTAAATATTTAAAAAATTCAGTTTTTTTAAATTTTCGTTGCGCCAGAAACATGAATGTGTAGCACTTCCATGTTTTTGGCGCAACAAAAATATTTAAAAACCGAATTTTAAATTTTTTGAAATTTTTGTTTTGCCAGAAACCTGTGTGTTTTGCACTCAACAACAGACACCCTGGCGTATACGTAACAATTTTGTTACACATTCATGTGTCTGACAAAACAAAAATTTTAAATATTTTCAAAATTCAGTTTTTAAATTTTTTAAAATTTTGGTTGTGCCAGAATGTATAGCAGTTTCATGTTTCTGACGCAACAAAAATTTTTAAAAACTGATTTTTAAAATTTTTTTAAATTTTTGTTTTGCGAGAAATATGAATGTTTTGCACTCAACGACTGACACCATGGCGTATACGTAACAATTTTGCTACACGTCCATGTTTCTGGCGAAAAGAAAATTTTAAATATTTTCAAAATTCAGTTTTTAAATTTTTTAAAATTTTGGTTGTGCCAGAATGTATAGCACTTTCATGTTGCTGACGCAAAGAAAATTTTTAAAATCAGAATTTAAATTTTTTTTAAATTTTTGTTTGCCAGAAAGCTGGAAAGTCCATACATGGCATATATTTTCATAAAATTTCCAGAGCAAATTTTACTGTTGCGATATCTCAAGAACTGGTTACCCTTAGAGAAAAAATGCTGAGACCGGGGCATTTCTACATCTACAACTTGGTCTCAGGTAATTTTTCGGAAAATCTTACCGTTTTCGAGAAAACTGAAAAAAAAACCGAAAATGTTGACCTTTGACCCCGAATAACTTTTTTAGAAGGTTAACCTAGGTTGTGTGCAATAATTTGGCTCTGTGGGAATTATTGATATTTAACATGACTCCCTGTTAAATTAACATGACTTCGTTTTAAATTAACATGACTTTGTGTTAAATTAACATGACTTCGTGTTAAATTAACATGACTTCGTGTTAAATTAACATGACTTCGTGTTAAATTAACATGACTTCGTGTTAAATTAACATGACTTCCTGTAAAATTAACATGACTCCCTGTTAAATCAACATGACTTCGAGTTAAATTAACATGACTTCGAGTTAAATTAACATTACTTCTTGTTCAATTAACATGTCTCCCTGTTACCTTTTCAGAACAACGTCTTCCTATTAAAACAACACTATCTGCCTCATTATCTCATGCAAATTTAACAGGAGCTTTATTTTTAGTTTAACATAGTTCATGTTGAAAGAAAATTATTCTGTGTGTGTATGTACGAAAAGAGTTAATTCTAATGACCTTCCACGCAGTTAAATCATGTCTCATTATTGTTGTTATTAATTGCACTATTAATTAGCTGCTTAGTCAATTAAGTGATACATTTATTATTTATAACTACCAAAAATTAGTATTCGAAAGGTAATAAAGACATTAAGTAAGCTTACACAGTACTCATCGTCAACTCTTAATTACCACTGCAGAGGGCATACACTGGAAGCGTTGAAAGGTTCGAACTATATTTTGGGGTTCTGCTCTGTATTTTAATCAACTCTAAATGCTTCATTTTATGACTCAAATACTTAAGTGCTTAAAAGTGGACTGGGATTTGTTTAGTGATTGTTAGGCCATAGAATCAAATTTAATAAATACCTTTAAACTTTTCAAACATACTTAAAATACGGCCTAACAACTTTTTGCACATTTCTATATAAAACATCCATCAAAACTACAATTTCCTACAAATTTCCTAATCAAAACTAACAAACATTACAGAATGCATTGTCACAGAAAGTCATTGCACTATATAAATACTTCCGCAAACTTTCAGCCTTTGCTTGCTTGCACACATCCTTCAGGTGTCGAGAGACACACACACGCACACGAATACTCCCATTGACATGCATACACAGCGTTATCTAACAAAATCTGCCATCAACAGTGACTTACACATTGAAACTTTGCTCTGTGCTGCCATGACGCTAAGCTAATACATACTTATGAGCTCACATACAATTTGTAATGTGATGCAATTAAAATGTATACAAGAACAATGAAATTGTGGATGCAAGAGAGTGAGAGTGGGTGGATGAGCGCAAAAGTTTAAGCGCATACTTTTTGCGTTGCTATTGTTTTATTGCAGATGTATACATAGATATGGGCTGGAATGTCAAGTCATTGCAATGCAGAGTAAAGTGTAATGAAAGAAGCCGTATATGGGGCGTTCTACTGCGAAATGACTCAGCAAGAAATAACAAATAAAATAAAAATTTAACAAAAGAAATAAAAATATCAGAAAATAAAATTTAAAAATAAAAAATTTAAGAAAATTAAATAAAATAAAATAGAATAACAAACGTAAAATGGAAGAAAAAAAAAATAAGATGAAGTAAAATAAAAAAATAAAATAAAATAGAAAATATAATAAAATAAAATAAAAAAAAAAATAAAAAAAAAAAATAAAGAAAATTAAATAAAATAAAATAAATAAAATAAAATAAATAATAAAAAAAAAAAAAAAAAATTAAAAAAATTAAAAAATTTTAATTTAATCTACAAAATACAATAGAAAAATAAAATAGAATAAAATACAAATAAAATGGAAGAAAAAAATAAAAATAATATAAATTAAATAAAAAATATATAAAAATAAAGTAAAATAAAATGAAATAAAATAAAATAAAATAAAATAAAATAAAATAAAATAAAATAAAATAAAATAAAATAAAATAAAATAAAATAAAATAAAATAAAATAAAATAAAATAAAATAAAATAAACTAAAATAAAATAAAATAAAACAAAATAAAATAAAATAAAATAAAATAAAATAAAATAAAATAAAATAAAATAAAATAAAATAAAATAAAATAAAATAAAATAAAATAAAATAAAATAAAATAAAATAAAATAAAATAAAATAAAATAAAATAAAATAAAATAAAATAAAATAAAATAAAATAAAATAAAATAAAATAAAATAAAATAAAATAAAATAAAATAAAATAAAATAAAATAAAATAAAATAAAATAAAATAAAATAAAATAAAATAAAATAAAATAAAATAAAATAAAATAAAATAAAATAAAATAAAATAAAATAAAATAAAATAAAATAAAATAAAATAAAATAAAATAAAATAAAATAAAATAAAATAAAATAAAATAAAATAAAATAAAATAAAATAAAATAAAATAAAATAAAATAAAATAAAATAAAATAAAATAAAATAAAATAAAATAAAATAAAATAAAATAAAATAAAATAAAATAAAATAAAATAAAATAAAATAAAATAAAATAAAATAAAATAAAATAAAATAAAATAAAATAAAATAAAATAATATAAAATAAAATAAAATAAAATAAAATAAAATTAAATTAAATTAAATTAAATTAAATTAAAAAAATGAAAGAAAAAAAATTAAAAAAAAAAAGAAAAAAAAATAAAATAAATTAAAAAAAAAAAATAAAAAAAAATCAAATCAAAATAAAATAATATAAAATAAAATGAAGTAAAATAAAAAATTTAGAAAAATATATAAAAAAAAATTAAATAAAAATATTTGTTTAAAAATCAAATTTTTCAACTCAAATTGACAAAATTTCGTATGGAACGCCCTTTCAAAGAGCATACATACCAAGACAAAACTAATCTAGATTTATACATATTACTGACAAATATAATAGTGTCTTAGCAAATATTCACACTATTTAGTAGACATTTGCAAATATGAAGCTTCCATACCGGAAATGTGCTAAGTTGCAGTTATTCAAGCAACAATGCAGACAATGACTTGTAAGTGTAAAAAGCAAGCAGCAGGTGGCAAGGCAGACATGAAATGGGCGTGCACACTTTTGCTTAGTATGGCATAAGTAAAACAAATACAACATTGGTAATGTGAAAATAAAAGCAAAAAACTTAATATTTGTAAAAACAATGAATTGTGTTGTCTATGCACAAAGGGATATATGTAGCTGTGTATGTGTGTAATTGTTTGTGTGTAAGCAGAGAACGATATGCTTAAATGTGCTGCCACTTTACAAAAGTACAAAGTCTTATAGATTATCTGCATTGTTGTTGTGCCAGCTAAACAATAAACACACCTCAAGTGACTGATAAAAGTATGCGTTTGTTTGTGTAAGTAGTGGCGCTTAGAGAACAGACAGTGAATATTTATGTGTATGTATATTTGCATTTGCATTTTGACATTTAAGTGAATTTATGCAAGGGCGCGTTTACGATTTTTCAACAACAGTAAAGAAAGACAGTACTAAGATGTATAAGGAATAAGCAAAAGGTAACACCAATGACACTCATCTAACCCATTTTATTTATTTTCTGCGCATATCGACCAATATCTCGGAAACTGCTGAAGAGATTTCGGTAATATTCGTCATATATGTGGATTAGACTGTCCCTTCAACGACACGTCCCCAAAATTATTGGCCTTCAACCTTTTTAAATTTTTATGAGTTTTAAAAAATTGTATTGTAATAAAAGTTATGAAAATGTGTATACAAATATTTAAGCATGCACAGGGGATGGGCAGGACATACCCTATAAATTGTTTTTATTTTAAAAGGTGCTCATGCGGGCCTGAAAGTAGTGTTAGCTTTATTTCGATATCACAATCCGTTTCGGAGATATTTAAAAAGAAAAAATTATTTAAAAAATGTTACTCATACGCCGTGTAGTAGCTATAAAAAGTGTACTATAATTGCAAAGTTTCAAGATGTACTCAATTATTTTTATTAGAAAACATATTTTTACGCAATCTATTAACACACTTTTGAAGTTCCAATGTTCTTTTCACGTGAATACGTTTTTTTTAATAGCCTTGCAAAGAATCCTGTTATCCTCTTAAAAATTTAAAGGTGGTTATTTGTTACACAGTCTTTAAAATATGATTTAAATATTAAAATTATGTAATTTTCGAAGCCTGAAGCGACTTTTTTTCCGAACTTAGTATATGCTACAAACAAGTTAATTGCATATCAAATTTCGATCCCTAAAAAAAATACATAAGTATATATCGGTCGATTAATAGCCATATGTGTATCTCCTTACGATGCTAAATTCTTATTTATACAGCACTTGTGTGTTGCAGTCGGATGGTCAAAACTATAACTAAAGTTCAAACCGATATTAATTAAAAATCAATTAAAGCATTTATGTTTATATTGACAACATAACCGACTTCATGGTAAAATAGAATTAAGTGCACGAACTAACAACGTAAAATCATACATACAAATGTATATAGAAATAATACAAAACAATATTATTTATTGATCTACCTAGTTAGTTAGCAGACATAAAAGTTCTTAACGACTTTTCTTCACCGCTATTGTTTATTTTGAATGGATTGTTTTGGCCTTTCCTCTTTTCTCTTTAGCTAGACAATCGATTTGTTAAGCCAGCTTTACTCAAGCAAATAGAAAATGTCTTGACATATTTATTATCATTTATTATTATTATTTATTTCAATAGCAATAGGAATTCATAGAAATTCGACAAAAAAAAAAATCAATAAGCGTATATGTTTAGTAAGCAATAAAAAAATATAGGACAAAATTGTTTAATTGAAAAAGATTTGGAAGCACAAAAAGCATTCTTAGAAAAGCTATTCAGAGAATGAAATAATTAAACTTTAGTTGAGTATATGTGCTCGATGAAAGTTTTCAACTTTTTGATTGCTTCAAAATTGGATTGAAATTCATTGGCCGTTATCTATGTACATCATTGCATTTTTAGTCTTAAAATAAATTAAAAATGAAAATAACAAAAATGTTGTTTCGAAATTTCATATACGTATATGCATATATGCTGGCATATACTATAGCGAAGTTAGTCCTTTAAAGCATAGAAAATTACACATTTTTTTATTTTATCCATATATTAAGCACAGTGTAAAAAATCTGTACCTTTAAATTTTTTTTTAGGACCACAGGATCCCTTGAAAAAAACGCATTCAAGAAAAAAGGACATTGAAATTTGAAAAGTATTTAAGTAGTTTGCGTAAATATATGATTTCTAGCAAAAATAATTGTATATATCTTGAAATTTTGTATAGTGCACTTTTTAGAGGTCATACACGGCGTATGAGTAATATTTAGTTGTTCAAGTAAAGTTCAGATAAATTGTATGCAGCTTTTGGTTGATATCTCCAAAACGTATTGAGATATCGAAATAAAACTTTCACCACGTCTGTTCCCTCATAAACTCCTTGTTTTAATACCCATATTGTAAAATCAATTTCTGAGACATTCCCGTGTACATACTTCACTATAAGCGACAATCATTAAATTGATTTTGGTCAATTGCTGTGGCTATCTGTAAGCTTAGAATGTTAAGAGGATTTGAAAGCGGCAAGAACGAGAGCGCACTCATGGTTTTGTTTATGTTGTTCAAATATTCAAGACGTCATCATAGAGGCTAAAATTTTTTATCTTTCATTATATTTGATGCAAGAAAATGTCGATATATATAACAGAAATCACTTCATAAATTTGCTATGGAAAGTAAAAACAGTATCACTAGAATTTAATATTTCTATGTTGGTGGGGAGTTTCCTTGTATCATATTGCCGTTAGGTGGCAGCAGTGCTTCAGATATCAATGAAGAAAATATTCAAGTCCGTTGTTGCTATTCTTTGCCTCGTGTCCGAACACTGTTGCCACTACTTTTTCGTTCAAATTTTAGTCCGCTTGAAAACTTTTCTTCGTCGCCTAAGAAGTTAAGTTCAAAAACTTTTTTTGTTTAAACAAATTTCCATTACCATTGCCATTACCATTTCCATTACCATTTCTATTACCATTACCATTACCATTTCCGTTACAATTTCCATTACCATTTCCATTACCATTTCCATTACCATTTCCATTACCATTTCCATTACCATTACCATTACCATTTCCGTTACAATTTCCATTACCATTTCCATTACCATTTCCATTACCATTTCCATTACAATTTCCATTACCATTCCCATTACCATTTCCATTACCATTTCCATTACCATTTCCATTACCATTTCCATTACCATTTCCATTACCATTTCCATTACAATTTCCATTACCATTTCCATTACCATTTCCATTACCATTTCCATTACCATTTCCATTACCATTTCCATTACCATTTCCATTACCATTTCCATTACCATTTCCATTACCATCGTTACCATTTCCATTACCATTTCCATTACCATTTCCATTACCATTTCCATTACCATTTCCATTACCATTTCCATTACCATTTCCATTACCATTTCCATTACCATTTCCATTACAATTACCATAACCATTACCATTTCCGTTACCATTTCCATTACCATTACCATTTCCATTACCATTGCCATTACCATTTCCATTACCATTTCCATTACCATTTCCATTACCATTTCCATTACCATTTCCATTACCATTTCCATTACCATTTCCATTACCATTTCCATTACCATTTCCATTACCATTTCCATTACCATTTCCATTACCATTTCCATTACCATTTCCATTACCATTTCCATTACCATTTCCATTACCATTTCCATTACCATTTCCATTACCATTTCCATTACCATTTCCATTACCATTTCCATTACCATTTCCATTACCATTTCCATTACCATTTCCATTACCATTTCCATTACCATTTCCATTACCATTTCCATTACCATTTCCATTACCATTTCCATTACCATTTCCATTACCATTTCCATTACCATTTCCATTACCATTTCCATTACCATTTCCATTACCATTTCCATTACCATTTCCATTACCATTTCCATTACCATTTCCATTACCATTTCCATTACCATTTCCATTACCATTTCCATTACCATTTCCATTACCATTTCCATTACCATTTCCATTACCATTTCCATTACCATTTCCATTACCATTTCCATTACCATTTCCATTTCCATTACCATTTCCATTACCATTTCCATTACCATTTCCATTACCATTTCCATTACCATTTCCATTACCATTTCCATTACCATTTCCATTACCATTTCCATTACCATTTCCATTACCATTTCCATTACCATTTCCATTACCATTTCCATTACCATTTCCATTACCATTTCCATTACCATTTCCATTACCATTTCCATTACCATTTCCATTACCATTTCCATTACCATTTCCATTACCATTTCCATTACCATTTCCATTACCATTTCCATTACCATTTCCATTACCATTTCCATTACCATTTCCATTACCATTTCCATTACCATTTCCATTACCATTTCCATTACCATTTCCATTACCATTTCCATTACCATTTCCATTACCATTTCCATTACCATTTCCATTACCCTTTCCATTACCATTTCCATTACCATTTCCATTACCAATAAAAGTACGATCACCGTGAAAATAAAGTTCAATATCACGGAAATAAAAAATTTATTTGCATAATTTAAATTTTGACAATAAAAAATTTCTACACAATTTATGTGCATCTTTGTATAATCACACAAAAGTGCCAATAAATACGTGCAATCATTAATGCATTGTTTAGATTATTATGCGTTTTTGTCTAATTTATCGGCAAAATTGCATTTGAAATGTATTTATTAATTAATTTTATCAGCAATTAATTGCATAATTTATTTCAACTGCTCTAAACTTATATGCTGATAATGAAATGAAACAGATTTTACGTTGTCGCTCTTTTCACCTTCAAATCCGCCACCACCCACTTTGTGTTGATTACATTCAAAATAAATATTTGTCGCTTGGTTTGTAACTAATATAAATAACAGATGATAGCGCTTAATTTGCAGCAGGAAGGTCATCAAATGCCACATGCTATCATATATGTATGTGTGTGTTGCAAAAATTTAATTATTGACATAAAACAAAAAAAAAGATATTTTTATAATAAAATTTTTGCTGATTATATGAACGCATATAAATATCTATGGCACCATTTGTTATGCACATTATTTAAATTATAATCAAATGATAGCCACACATACATACATACCTACACATGGTTAATTACACAAACAAAATTTTTTTCAGTTTGCCATAATATTTTTTTTGGCTAATTTTTATTCACACTTGCGCGATTAATCTCCGTGTTGTGATAACAATTAATAATAATTTAACATAATTAAATAGCTTTTTATGCGACAATATCTATGTATGTGTATGTCGTTTTGTTCGTGGGTATATCTTTGCATAAGGATGTTGTAAAATCGAACTAAATATGTAAGCGTATTTACGAAATTATTTAAATTGAAAAAAAATTTATAATTCCCATTACAACTCCCATTACCTTTACCATTTGTATTGATATTTTCTCTATCACTTCCATAACCATTTCCATTACCATTTCCATTACCATTTCCATTACCATTTCCATAACCATTTCCATTACCATTTCCATTACCATTTCCATTACCATTTCCATTACCATTTCCATTACCATTTCCATTACCATTTCCATTACCATTTCCATTACCATTTCCATTACCATTTCCATTACCATTTCCATTACCATTTCCATTACCATTTCCAATACCATTTCCATTACCATTTCCATTACCATTTCCATTACCATTTCCATTACTATTTCCATTACCATTTCCATTACCATTTCCATTACCATTTCCATTACCATTTCCATTACCATTTCCATTACCATTTCCATTACCATTTCCATTACCCTTTCCATTACCATTTTCATTACAATTGCCTTTACCATTTCCATTACCATTTCCATTACCATTTCCATTACCATTTCCATTACCATTTCCATTACCATTTCCATTACCATTGCCATTACCATTGCCATTACCATTTCCATTACCATTACCATTTCCATTTCCATTAGATACCATTTCCATTACCATTTTCATTACCATTTCCATTACCATTTCCATTACCATTTCCATTACCATTTCCATTACCATTTCCATTACCATTTCCATTACCATTTCCATTACCATTTCCATTACCATTTCCATTAACCTTTCCATTACCAATTCCATTACCATTTCCATTCAGATTTCCATTATTATTATCATTACCACTTCTTTTGGGATCATTTCAAATTGAGGTTCATTTTGGGGTCATATTGGGGTCGTTTCAGGATCATTTTGGAGGCCATTTATGGTCATTTGGGGTTCATTTAAGGGTCATTTGGGTATCAATTTGGGGGTCATTTAGGGATCATATTGGGATCATTTTGGGGTTATTTTGAAATTATTTTGAGGCAGTTTTGGGATCATTTAGGGATCATTTTGGAATAATATTGGGGTCATTTTGAGATAATTTTTGGGTTATTTCGAGGCCGTTTTAGGATCATTTGTGGATCATTTTGGGTTCGTTTTAGAATTATTTATTGGGGTAGTTTTAGGATAATTTCGGGGTCAATTTGGGATCATTTGGGTGTCAATTCGGAGACATTTAGCAGTTAATTTGGTTTTGTGTTTTTCCGACATGGTGGATACTAGATGTATATTGGAGCGATTTTTCGTCATCCCTTGTCAATTTTGGTTTTGTAACAAACCGAGCACGAAATCAAACACTGAAGATGACAGATCGTACATAACGTCGCTCACTTGCCAGAGGCATTAATTTGAAAATTTTCCAGATTTAAGTTGATAATCTCATGTCACTAATCTCTCGTTTCTCTATGTTTCAGAATAAAATCCTGGGTTTCCAAAGTACAGAAACTCCCGGAAATTTTCAATGTTATTTTCATGAATGTGTAGTTCAATCTGTGTCAGAAAAACGAATGTGTTACACATTCATGATTCTGGCTGAAGGAAAATGTTTAAAAATTGAGCTACTAAATTTAAAAAAATTTTCGTTGAGCGAGAAACAAGAATGTATTGCACTGAAACACATACACCATGACGTATACGTAACAATTTTGCTACACATTCGTATTTCTGGCTCAACGAAAATTTAAAAATATATAGAAATTAAATTTTTAAAATTTTTTTTTATTGTATTGCATAAAGTGTGTGTAAGAGGTCTTCAGAGAGTTTAAAACGTTTCAGAGAAATTAGTTTGTTTCTAAAAAAAAAACAAAAAATATTTTCATAAAAAACCTAAAATCCCACACAAACAGGGAAAACAAAAAGCCCCACAAAGTATGCAACATTTTTTATTATAATTGTGGCGTATTTTCAATCGTTCTTGGAATGATGCGATTCTTGCGTTTCAATTTCTTTTGAATCATAAAAAAAAAACACTATTAATAGAGTCTCTTTTTTCTCGTCTTTGCAGAAATTGCGGATGACTGCTGCATCACCAGAAAAATTTGAAAATGAAAAAGGCAAAAAAGGAAAAAAATTCAATGGAAACCATAGAACTGATTGCACTTAAAAATATTTAGTTAATAAAAATTGTAATTCAAAACAAAAATCAAAAAAGAAAAAAAAAACATTCACTTGTAAGACGAGGAAACCAATAAAATACAAAATGATTAGTTCTCGCATTTCGCAGAAATCGTTATAATTCATGGCATCTAAAAATTTATTTTTGGTTATTACACGTTTGTGATATTTATTAAACGAGATAGGGAATAGAAAACCAAAAATAAATTGCTTGAGCAGCAATCATAGCCAGACATAAATAAATGAGAAAGCAGTACGATAGATGCCAAAACACACACTTGATTCACATATATATGGTGATGGTTGTGCGGCACAACAGGGAATTTGAAAAGTTGTGCGAAAAAGTATGAGGGTGATGTGAAAAAAAAAAAACTTGAGCACATTATAAACGAAATTGGTTTGTCATTTGAAAAGGTCAAAATTTGACTGTCATGTGCGCATAAAGTGATCTATTTCATGTGTGAAAAAGTGTATTGAATTATTTTTGTTTCTTACTAAAAACACCAATGAGGCCAATTGTTATCACGTACGTCCGCAATACACATGCGCATTTGCAACTTTATGGAGGCGTGTTTGGTGGCTAATCATTTAATGTGAGTACATTTATAAAAATATTACATTTATGCGTTTAATTGTTGAATATTTTTTAATAAAAAGCATTGTAATAAAATAAAATAAAATGAAATAAAATAAAATAAAATAAAATAAAATAAAATAAAATAAAATAAAATAAAATAAAATAAAATAAAATAAAATAAAATAAAATAAAATAAAATAAAATAAAATAAAATAAAATAAAATAAAATAAAATAAAATAAAATAAAATAAAATAAAATAAAATAAAATAAAATAAAATAAAATAAAATAAAATAAAATAAAATAAAATAAAATAAAATAAAATAAAATAAAATAAAATAAAATAAAATAAAATAAAATAAAATAAAATAAAATAAAATAAAATAAAATAAAATAAAATAAAATAAAATAAAATAAAATAAAATAAAATAAAATAAAATAAAATAAAATAAAATAAAATAAAATAAAATAAAATAAAATAAAATAAAATAAAATAAAATAAAATAAAATAAAATAAAATAAAATAAAATAAAATAAAATAAAATAAAATAAAATAAAATAAAATAAAATAAAATAAAATAAAATAAAATAAAATAAAATAAAATAAAATAAAATAAAATAAAATAAAATAAAATAAAATAAAATAAAATAAAATAAAATAAAATAAAATAAAATAAAATAAAATAAAATAAAATAAAATAAAATAAAATAAAATAAAATAAAATAAAATAAAATAAAATAAAATAAAATAAAATAAAATAAAATAAAATAAAATAAAATAAAATAAAATAAAATAAAATAAAATAAAATAAAATAAAATAAAATAAAATAAAATAAAATAAAATAAAATAAAATAAAATAAAATAAAATAAAATAAAATAAAATAAAATAAAATAAAATAAAATAAAATAAAATAAAATAAAATAAAATAAAATAAAATAAAATAAAATAAAATAAAATAAAATAATAATAAAATAAAATAAAAAAATAAAATAAAATAAAATAAAATAAAATAAAATAAAATAAAATAAAATAAAATAAAGTAAATGAAAATAAAATAATATGAAACAATTTGAAATGAGTAATCAAAAAAGAAGTTAACAAACACTGATCGCATGCGAGTACATTGCACGTCATAACATTCATTAAACATTTACAATGCTTACCACGCGATAAGGCGCCTTAAATAATGCAGCACGAAAAATAAATTTGGGCTACCAAAAATAAATAAACGCAATTTTTTATACAACACATCTAAAAATGTAGACACACTTAAATTCAAGCTGAATTTTCATAGTTGTGTTCCTGTGCGTGCTGAGCTGCTTACTATTTTCCTTTGTTTGATTTTTTCTTACTGTGTCACAAGATTGCGGCATACATTCAACAGTCGGCATGTTATACCTTCACGTTTTTCTATGCCAGTAGCGCTCTCTCAAGGGTCGCCTTACTTTCCACGTCAAGCTCTGTTTTGTCAACGTTTCCACTTCCATTTATATTCGTCTTCAGTTTGTGCTGGCAAAAAAAAACAATTATTTGGAAATATTTTCATAAAAAACTTTCGCCGCTTGAGGGAAAAAGTTTTATTGGCATACTTTTTGGCGCTGTATTGCTTGCTAAGTGAACTTCAATTAATCACGCACATCGATTTAGTAAAGCGAAACACCACCAAAGTAACAACAACAAAAGCAAAATCAACTTTTAACGAGGCGAGTAAACACAAGCGAAAGTACGAATATAGAAAGCTATGCAATTTCCAATGACTGCTAAAATTTCTATGAAATATTGTTGGCGCATTCGTTACAAAACAATGCATACATTTAGGCGCACCATTTGTTTATTGCATGTTTAGTTGTTATTATCGTGATATGTATTAGCACTCAAACTTTAAATTGGAACGAAACTCCATGTCACAAATGCAATACTTGCTAAGCAGTAGCAATTAGATGTTGACACGCATTTTACGCCTCAAAGTAGGCAAAGTGAAAGAAAAATATGAAGGCACTTTGTAAGTGCGGCGTCGACATTTCTTCAAAACACATTCGAAAAGTTTATTCAACTCTGCGAGCACGCGAAGTGGGCTGAGAAAAGTGACACATTTGTACTAGCATTGGTGAAAAATTATGATTATTTGTATTTTTGTTGCCTAAATATAGGCGAGTAGGCATTGTTTTTCAACGCAACGCCAGCACATTGACATATTTTTATGTAGCGGAATTCGATTCGCGCTATGGAAATCACAGTGAACTTTCAATTTATTGACATTCATGTCAAATTGATTTATGCAATTACCGTTGGGAGAATGACTTGCATACCTTTAGGCAAAATTGGCTAGAATTGTTAAAGTTTAGAAAAAGTTTGAGTTACGGTATATCGTCACTGTTCATAAGGTTTGGTACACGTGTCCGTAACCATGAAATAAATACACAAATATTTCATGGAACCGCTTGAATTTAACGCCAATAAGCGCAAGTATTTTATTTTATTTAATTTAATTTTTTTATTTTATTTTATTTTATTTTATTTTAATTTATTTAATTTAACTTTATTTTATTTTATTTTATTTTATTTTATTTTATTTTATTTTATTTTATTTTATTTTATTTTATTTTATTTTATTTTATTTTATTTTATTTTATTTTATTTTATTTTATTTTATTTTATTTTATTTTATTTTATTTTATTTTATTTTATTTTATTTTATTTTATTTTATTTTATTTTATTTTATTTTATTTTATTTTATTTTATTTTATTTTATTTTATTTTATTTTATTTTATTTTATTTTATTTCATTTTATTTTATTTTATTTTATTTTATTTTATTTTATTTTATTTTATTTTATTTTATTTTATTTTATTTTGTTTTATTTTATTTTATTTTATTTTATTTTATTTTATTTTATTTTATTTTATTTTATTTTATTTTATTTTATTTTATTTTATTTTATTTTATTTTATTTTATTTTGTTTTATTTTATTTTATTTTATTTTATTTTATTTTATTTTATTTTATTTTATTTTATTTTATTTTTATTTATTTTATTTTATTTTATTTTATTTTATTTTATTTTATTTTATTTTATTTTATTTTATTTTATTTTATTTTATTTTATTTTATTTTATTTTATTTTATTTTATTTTATTTTATTTTGTTTTATTTTATTTTATTTTATTTTATTTTATTTTATTTTATTTTATTTTATTTTATTTTATTTTATTTTATTTTATTTTATTTTATTTTATTTTATTTTATTTTATTTTATTTTATTTTATTTTATTTTATTTTATTTTATTTTATTTTATTTTATTTTATTTTATTTTATTTTATTTTATTTTATTTTATTTTATTTTATTTTATTTTATTTTATTTTATTTTATTTTATTTTATTTTATTTTATTTTATTTTATTTTATTTTATTTTATTTTATTTTATTTTATTTTATTTTATTTTATTTTATTTTATTTTATTTTATTTTATTTTATTTTATTTTATTTTATTTTATTTTATTTTATTTTATTTTATTTTATTTTATTTTATTTTATTTTATTTTATTTTATTTTATTTTATTTTATTTTATTTTATTTTATTTTATTTTATTTTATTTTATTTTATTTTATTTTATTTTATTTTATTTTATTTTATTTTATTTTATTTATTTTTATTTTTTATTATTATTTTATTTTTTTTATTTTATTATAATTTATTTTATTTTATTTTATTTTATTTTATTTTATTTTATCTTATTTTATTTTATTTTATTTTATTTTATTTTATTTTATTTTATTTTATTTTATTTTATTTTTCCATTACAGATCCCAATTGCACAACCACACCAAAAAAATGGTTGAGCATATGAACTTTTAAACTTTTCTTTCAGCATTTTTTTCAAATTTTTTTATGGCATACAAGCTTAAGTTTGCAAAAGTTAAAATGCACTTAGTCCCAGTCGCAATTCCACTTACACATGAGCATACAAATATGTAGTAGTGTGAGTAACTGCATTCCGTCCATTGTTCAGCAGCCAATACGAAAAAGGCACCACTCACGACTGCGCCTTTCGCTTTTCAATACGCTGTCTGTTTTATTCTATTTGCAAGATAATCACCACTCCACTCTCTAGCCAACACCGCAGCACATCTTATTGTTCTAGTAATGCACATATTGTCGGCTCTGCCGCATACAATTTTGCGCGAAAACAAAAGGCGTGTTAATTTTTATGACCACAAGAGAGAATGTGGAGCACACATTTTCATGTTTATCCAATTTTTTGTAAGTAGAAACTTTTTCTCTTACTAGCGGGTGAGTCCACCAAACAGTCATGATTGACTCACTTGGTCCCCAGCTACCGCACCGTTTTCAATTTAGAATTCAATTGTTGCGGCTGTTGCTGCTGTTGCGGCGTGGCTTGCTTCGGCTGGGCTGGTTATTGTGGTCATGCCATGGAATTGAAATTGTATTGAGTTGAACGTTGATGTGGTTATGCGGTTGTGTGAGCGCCTATATATGCTTGTATGCGTATATGTACGTATGCGGGGTCTCACTCAACAATTTATATAGCCCTCACAAATGCGTAATTTCGCAAGCGCCTGATTTCATATTCCTGGCGAGGATGTTTTTACTTATGCTTTACTATCCTTTTTGTATTGATGATTGCGCTGCTGCAGTTCTTATGGCTGCGCTTACACCGCTAATTGCTGGCGAGTGCGGTTGATAATCGATTTGTGCAAACGTAAAAGTTAAGCAAGACAAAAGAGGAATGTAAAACTTAAGGCAAAGTAAAATAGAAAAAAATAGTTCAATTTTTATATTAAGGGTGAAGACACTATATCTGTATGTGGGCTAAAATTTACCCATGAATTAAATTAATCATTGAAAGTGAGTCTACACTACTTGAGGTAGAAGTTTAATTGTAGATGTTGGAATAGAAGTAAATAGAATAATGAACAGGAAACAGACAAAAATGGGAAAATATTTGCTATCATTTTATTTTCTTCTTTTTTCAATAATATTTTTTTTTTTCTATTTTGTTCTATTTTATTTTGTGTTTTTTTATTTTATTTTATTTTATTTTATTTTATTTTATTTTATTTTATTTTATTTTATTTTATTTTATTTTATTTTATTTTATTTTATTTTATTTTATTTTATTTTATTTTATTTTATTTTATTTTATTTTATTTTATTTTATTTTATTTTATTTTATTTTATTTTATTTTATTTTATTTTATTGTATTTTATTTTATTTTATTTTATTTTATTTTATTTTATTTTATTTTATTTTATTTTATTTTATTTTATTTTATTTTATTTTATTTTATTTTATTTTATTTTATTTTATTTTATTTTATTTTATTTTATTTTATTTTATTTTATTGTATTTTATTTTATTTTATTTTATTTTATTTTATTTTATTTTATTTTATTTTATTTTATTTTATTTTATTTTATTTTATTTTATTTTATTTTATTTTATTTTATTTTATTTTATTTTATTTTATTTTATTTTATTTTATTTTATTTTATTTTATTTTATTTTATTTTATTTTATTTTATTTTATTTTATTTTATTTTATTTTATTTTATTTTATTTTATTTTATTTTATTTTATTTTATTTTATTTTATTTTATTTTATTTTATTTTATTTTATTTTATTTTATTTTATTTTATTTTATTTTATTTTATTTTATTTTATTTTATTTTATTTTATTTTATTTTATTTTATTTTATTTTATTTTATTTTATTTTATTTTATTTTATTTTATTTTATTTTATTTTATTTTATTTTATTTTATTTTATTTTATTTTATTTTATTTTATTTTATTTTATTTTATTTTATTTTGTTTTATTTTATTTTAATTTACTTTATTTTATTTTATTTTATTTTATTTTATTTTACTTTATTTTATTTTATTTTATTTTATTTTATTTTATTTTATTTATCCATTTCTTTTGAAATAACTTTGGCGCGTTACTGATGCATTTTACGTTACTCATACGCCGTGTATACCCAACCTTTGTAGCTTGCAAGTTGTTCCACAACATTCCCACAAATTGTTCTATATTTCAAGTTAGCGATATATAAAAACATTGATTAATTGTTATGAACCTCTCCAGACCAATTTCATGTTTGAATGACTGCTTAAAAGGACTTTAAATTTCATTGTAAACACACAACAATATACATACACAGTAGGACTGTCTTATTCATGCGACATTTTGTGCACGCGTGTGTAAATTAATTGATATTATGTCTAAAGTTTTCAAACATGACATTTGACAGTTGGCACGAAAACACTGAAGAGCTTATCAATAAATAAATAACAAGCGACTTGGCGCCAAAAGTAAGAAAAATGACAAAAAATATGTACTTCGATAAAAGCTTACAACAAATATACAATGAATCTACCAGAACGCTAAAAAGCCAATCGCAATAATCGCTTCATCTCTTAGCTAGCTGTCAGAAGTCAACACTTGTAATATGGCCTGTCGACATTGTTAAATTTTTAAGCCCACCTCCATTCTTTGTTTTGAAGCTATAGCTAACAGCTTCTCACCTTGTATATTTGTGTGATATCCATTGAAAAATCCTTGCCTTGTGTTGTTTCACTGATAATTCACGCTGTGCCAAGGCTATTACTTTTTTAGCCTCTTTGGGTCGTTGGTGACGCTAAAGTCAAGCGATTGTCGCTACTAGTAGCCTCGTCGCTGTTGACACTCCTGTAGTTGTCAGCTATAATTCATTTCGACAATTTAAATACGTGCTAGACAATAGCAACGTCTGTTACGCTTTGTTGTGTCAATATGCCTAATGCAAAGTATAGCAACCAACTCACGTACACACATACACACCTATAGATATATGCGTCCATTCAACAGCTACATTTCCTGCGGCGTTTAATTTGCTAGATTGAAAATTCCTTTGATTTAAACTACTTCACAGTTGTTACTTTTTGTGTGCTCCTCCTTTGCTGCTTTTGTCCTACATACCCACCCACACTCACACACACACCACCATAACGCTGCTATTGTTATACTATTTTCTCTATGTTCGTTTGACTTTTCACATGCTACACGGATTAGGAAAGCTATAAATCCAGATTTTGTACGACATTCAACTTTGCCCTAGCAGACGCTATAATTGCGCACAAATATTAGCTGAGTTGAGTCGCTTGAATAGCTTAATAGCAGGAGCAACATGCGAAAAGCCAAGTAGAAGATAAGAGCGCCTTGGACAAAGCTAACTTGACTTGCAGTAATCTTACTAGCTCACGTTTTGTGAAACAAGCACGAAAGTATTATACGAAATGTATCACTGAAGGGGATTATGAAAGTCTCGAAATTAATATTGCTTTAAAAGATGATTTTAATGATGATAATGATGGAGTAATAGCAGTTTTGAAATGAGTGCAGTGATTTGTGCGATAGTTTCCATATGATTTTCGAAATTCTCCATTAGGATATCGTTATTTTTAGCGACAGCTAAGCGGCCATCAAATCCCTTGAGCCCTACTCGTTGTACTCTGAAGCTGTCGTCGATCTTTATAAGAGATGAACAAACAGAATCGCGTGAACCTCACATGGTTCCCGGGACGCAGGGACATTGAGAGAAACTGTAGAGCAAACGAACTTGCGAGGCAGGGCACGACCAAGCAGCTTCTTCGGGATAAAGAGCGCTTAGATATGTATGCCGTTTGCCACATGCAAGCTAATACTGAAAGAGAACACACTCCCTCAAGCCAACTGGTAGACACAGAGAAGGCTCTCGTGATTAACACCCCGTTTCTCTACGATTCACGAAAATCCTGGGTATCCAAAGTACAAGTAACCCCCGAAAGTTTGCAATGCCATTTTTTTGAATGTATAGTTCAATCTCTGAAAATTGTGCTAGGAAAACGAATGTGCTACATATTCATGTTTCTGGTAAGACGAAAATTTAAAAAAATTGTAAACTCAATTTTTAAAAAATTTTGTTAAAAATTATAAACTCAATTTTTAAAAAATTTTGTTAAAAATTATAAACTCAATTTTTAAAAAATTTTGTTGCGCCAGAAACATGAATGTGTAGAAAAAATTTTACGTATACGCCATGGTGTCTCTTGTTGAGTGCAACAAATTCAGGCTTCTGGAAAAAACAAAAATTTAAAAATTCAGTTTTTAAATATTCTTGTGTGTAGCATTTTCATGTTTCTGGCACAACGGAAATTTTAAAAACATTTAAAACTGATTTTTTAAAATATTTATAATTTTAGTTTTGCCAGAAACATTAAAATGTAGCAAAATTGTTACGTATACGCCATGCTGTCTGTTGTTGAGTGCAATTCATTTATGGTTCTGGCAAAACAAAAATTAAAAAAAAAATTTTAAATTCAGTCTTTAAACATTTTTGTTGTGTCAAAAACTGCCACACATTCATGTTTCTGGCACAACGAAAATTTTAAAAATATTTAAAAACTAAATTTTTAAAATATTTATAATTTTAGTTTTGCCAGAAACATTAAAGTGTAGCAAAATTGTTACGTATACGCCATGCTCTCTGTTGTTGAGTGAAACTCGTTTATGATTCTGGCAAAACAAAAATTTTAAATTCAGTTTTTGTTGTGCCAGAAGCATGAAAGTGCTACACATTCATGTTTTTGGCACAAGGAAAATTAAAAAAAAATTTTTTGGAAATTTTTAAAAGATGGATATGCCGAATCTCGAGGAATTGAAGGAATATTAACGTAAAAACCATATCATTCATGTTTCTGGCACAACGAAAATTTAAAAAAATATAAAAAATGAATTTTCAAAATATTTAAAATTTTAGTTTTGCCAGAAACATTAAAGTGTAGCAAAATTGTTACGTATACGCCATGCTGTCTGATGTTGAGTGCAACTCATTTATGTTTCTGGTAAAACAAAAATTAAAAAAAAAATTTTCAATTCAGTTTTTAAACATTTTCTTTGTGCCAGAAACATGAAAGTGCTACACATTCATTTTTTTGGCACAAGGCAAATAAAAAAAAAAAAATTTGGAAATTTTTAAAAGATGGATATGCCGAATCTCGAGGAATTGAAGGAATATTAGAGTAAAAACTATATCAGTGCAAAGGGTATAATGAGAGTATAAGCTGCAAAAATATATCTCTGTCAAAAACTAAAATTTAAAATTTTACGACACTAATAAACTTTCAAATAAGATTTCCTAAAATTTTACTTTTGACACATTCATGCTTCTGGCAAGCGAGCGACAATCACAATCTTAAACGTGCCCCTTTTCTTATCCTAAACACACTATTATTTACATATGTAAAAAGTCTCTTGAAAAGGTTGTGCTTGTGTTGATGAAAATGTAAAATAACATGTTATTTAAGATTTGCCATCAATTCAAATGGCTTTTGTTTACATGTGAGCATGGCAATGTGAATTGTGAAAGAAAACACAAATACAAAAGTGAATTCGAATAAAAAAATATTTTCAATGCTAAATATATTTTTCTTTCAGCATGCGCCTAAATACATACAATTTTCTTAAACTCACATTCACTTAACAACATATACGCTCGGCTGCATATTTTCAGGCATGACTGAATATTTTTCCAAACTCACACAACCAATTCAAGCAAACTCGCACTTTCACTTTTCGATGTTCGCCAATTTGCTACGAAATATGTATATTTAACCCAAATCAAGCAAAACCCTTCTCACACCACATACTCGTACTACTATTTCAGTTTTGCGCCTTTCTTGAACACTAGTTTTTCGCTTAGAAACTCAAAGCTAACAAACAACTAACAAATATTTTTCTTTTCGATGTCGCCTAAAAGTATGCTACATAATAAGAATTTCTATCAAAAGTAGCTTTGTCACTCTAACCGGCCGGCCCTTGTAATTTTGCTGTGTTTACATTTAAAATTTGTAATATAAAATGCGTTGAAAAGGATCAAAGAAGGGAAGGAAGGAAAAAGTAAACGCCTTACACTTGTTAGCAAAGTTATGTTAGTGTGTTAAGCGTTTGCCTACTTTTAGGACCTGAAGTGAAATATAAACGACTCTAAGTTGGCATATTTAAGTTAAATATCTCATTTGGAAAAAAATTGGTCAATTTGCTGTAAAGTTTGTGCTGGACAAAGGGTTGTATTCTTCTAAGTGAGCTTAACATACGCGCATAAATTTGAGTGAGTATTTCTTTTTGGGAATTTTTGCTTAATATTTTTTTTGTCGTCTCTTCTTTTCCTCTTCTTCTGCTCTTTAAGTTTCAGACATCTTTCTTAAGCCTTCCAAAAATTTTGTCACAAACGATTTAATACTTTTCATCATACAAATAAAGATACCTTTTAGACCATCCTCGATATCTAACAATATATCTTGCTGTCTCTCCTTCTTCTAGTGGGCTTACTGTTTACTTATTACTCTTAAAAAGGGTTGTGTTTACATACACACTTAAGTAAGTGTATGATTTTTTTGTTGCAGAAAAACTTTTTCAATACTTTAACTTTTTTAATATAGCTGCTTATCTGAATTTTATTAGTTATTTTCTTATTTTGGGACAGAAAATAAAAAAAGTGCTTAAACGGTATGCTAAGAAATTTCGATTTTTTTTTGTCTCGTATAGGAATATATTTTGCTATATGCATATATAAATCTAATCAACTATCACAAAAGCAAATAGGAGCGTTTGCAAAAGAAAACACCACTTTTAGAGGTTAAAGTATTTCTTATTTGTTTTTGAGCAGCAGAAAATTATTCAATAGTTCACAAACAAAATGTATTTACTTAATAGGAATGTTTAAGTTTAATTAATATTAATATTTATTTTAATTTAATTTAATTTAATTTTTTATATTATTTTATTTAATTTAATTTAATTTAATTTAATTTAATTTAATTTAATTTAATTTAATTTAATTTAATTTAATTTAATTTAATTTAATTTAATTTAATTTAATTTAATTTAACTTAATTTAATTTAATTTAATTTAATTTAATTTAATTTATTTTTATTTTATTTTATTTTATTTTATTTTATTTTATTTTATTTTATTTTATTTTATTTTATTTTATTTTATTTTATTTTATTTTATTTTATTTTATTTTATTTTATTTTATTTTATTTTATTTTATTTTATTTTATTTTATTTTATTTTATTTTATTTTATTTTATTTTATTTTATTTTATTTTATTTTATTTTATTTTATTTTATTTTATTTTATTTTATTTTATTTTATTTTATATTATTTTATTTTATTTCATTTTATTTTATTTTATTTTATTTTATTTTATTTTATTTTATTTTATTTTATTTTATTTTATTTTATTTTATTTTATTTTATTTTAGATTAATTTTTTTTTTTATAAGATTAAATTTTATATTGAAAGATTTAATTTATTTTTTAGAATGAGAGGTGGTTAGATTAAATTCTGTTAGAATTGTTATAACAATTTTGTTTGATTGAATGAGACTATTATTTATATCTTTTGTATTAATAATTTCTTCTTTTGTTATTTATTATAGAAAAGAATATATAATAGGAGATTTAAATATTAATCGTTTTATTATATTGGTTTTTATATTTGTTTTTTCAATAATATTATTAATTATTTCTCCAAATTTAATTAGAATTTTATTAGGATGAGATGGATTAGGATTAGTTTCTTATTATTATAATTTAATCTAATTTAATTTAATTTAATTTAATTTTATTTTATTTTATTTTATTTTATTTTATTTTATTTTATTTTATTGTATTTTATTTTATTTTATTTTATTTTATTTTATTTTATTTTATTTTATTTTATTTTATTTTATTTTATTTTATTTTATTTTATTTTATTTTATTTTATTTTATTTTATTTTATTTTATTTTATTTTATTTTATTTTATTTTATTTTATTTTATTTTATTTTATCTTATTTTATGTTATTTTATTTTATTTTTTTTATTTTATTTTATTTTATTTTATTTTATTTTATTTTATTTTATTTTATTTTATTTTATTTTATTTTATTTTATTTTATTTTATTTTATTTTATTTTATTTTATTTTATTTTATTTTATTTTATTTTATTTTATTTTACTTAATTTTATTTTATTTTATTTTGTTTTATTTTATTTTATTTTTATTTTATTTTTTTATTCTATTTTATTTTATTTTATTTAACCCTTCTTCTTACCTTAAATCTTCCATATCTCATAGTATATATTTTCTTTCATATTTTCTTTCATATATATATATAGTATATATTTTCTTTCATATTTCCCATTTCCTCCATTTTGCATGACAAAATCTGACTTGCTTACTGCTTTTAAAAAATATCCTAAAATTTCATTTTCCCTTTCATCATCATACAAAATCAAGATTTCACCAACTCATTTGCGTATTCGCTTTAGAAAATTTCCATTTAAATATAAATAGGATTTCCTTACCCTTTCTCGAGACATACCTGTCCTTTTTGAAACGTATGTGGTATTTCTTTATGTCTGCTTGCATGTGTATGTGGTAATCTTTTCAATAAATTTTATAAATTTCTTCTTATTGAATGTAGTCCGTTTTTATTTAGCGCCTCTTGTGAAGATTGAAAACTAACGATATGAAAAGGATTTGCTGGTTATAGCAAGATCTTGAAGCACAGACATATTTTGAAATGATTGTCTTGTTGAAAGTTCTTTAGAAAGCTCTAACAAGGAGTAGAGATAGCATTAAATGCAAAAGCATGCGCCTAAAAGTATGTTATTTTTAGAAGTTTGCTGAGCGTTATCTTAATACTTGTATGATGAAGAAATAATACATGCATGCCACTTAGTACTTGTATGAAAAAAAAAAATTATGATGAAAAATAATACATGCATCAAAAAATAATATGTACTTGTATCAAAAATAATACTTGTATGGAAATAATATTTGTATGAAAAATAGTACTTGTATTAAAAGTAATACTTGTACTAAAAAAGAAAGCTTGTATGAAAATTTATACTTATATGTAAAAGAATACTTGTATGAAACCCGTAACCACTCCACTGACTTTCCTAAATACTGCATAATTTTAGGCGTTGCTTTTCCGTATTAAAACCAAACTGAAATTGTTACTCATACGCCGTGTCATCTCGACTAAATTTTTTTTGTATGTACTATAAGTGCTGCCGGCTTGTATATAGTATTGAGTATAATTATAAAATGTATTAAGTGTTATAGCCGCCCGTAATTTTGTAACATTTTTTTTTAATATTGTTTTATTATATACAACTAAGTATAGACGTAAAAAAAATATAACAAAATAAAATGTTCATCTTATTTTATGTTTACAGTTTACACAAAAAAGGCAAAAAATAACGCTTAAATTAAAAATTAATGTTAAAATGTGTCCAAATCTCACCAACCAAACAAAAAAATCAAATTTCATAATAAAGCCATAAAATGTTATTAATTTTAATGAAGCACTTCATCGAAATTATCTTACTGTTTTTATAAATATGTGTAGTATATCAACTATCACATAATTACAAATGACACGCACACAAAGTGCTGGTAAATTACTAACGTAATTATTTTGGTGTTACTAATCTAAGGTCGTTTCGAAAAAAAAAAATATAAATTCAATGGGCGCATAATTAATTGCAACGCAATTGCTGGTGACAGTGAACGATAATACATATTGACCGTATGCGCGGGGTGCTGTATTAACGGGCATGTGGTAGAATATTCAATGTCAAAAAGTTTTTAACTATCTACATATAGTATTAATAACCTACACTTAATCAGTGGACTTGAGTGTTTGTGTAACATGGTACACAAATGGACAAGGAGCAAACAATTTAGGGTGAACATTAGGGTTGGTTCTCAACTGAAAATCGTACAACTTCTACCTTACGTTCTTAATCCTGGAAGCGTCAGTATGACGATCTTAATATACTTTATAAATATACGTAAATACTATGTACACCATGCCGCAGGGGTAGCCACATACAGTACATACAAAAATGTTTGTTAAAATGACACGGCGTATGAGTAACATTTGAGTTCGGATTAAATGCGGAAAAACAACGCCTAAAATTATGCAATATTACAAGAAAGTCAGTGGCAAGGTTACGAATACCGGCACCTTAGCCTCCGTTGACACAATTTTTTCAGGGTATTTGATTGACAAACTCTCCGAGTTCTCAGTTTCTTTTTATACAAGCATTATTTTTCATACAAGTAATATTTTTCAAACTAGTATTAATATTTATAAATGTATTATTTTTCCAT
>CAXKVI010000003.1:118503163-118533163 GCA_964058755.1 Campiglossa producta
GGAAATACTTGCCGTCGTAGAAGCGTTAAACAAGTTCAGGGTTTATCTTCTAGGCAGTAGATTCAAATTAGTCACCGACTGTAACGCGTTCACTAAAACACTAGAAAAGAAAGATTTATGTACAAGGGTAGCGAGATGGATTTTACTTTTACAAGAATTTGATTACAACGTTGAGCATAGAAGCGGTGTTCGTATGAAGCATGTCGATGCCTTAAGCCGATATGCCGTCATGAGGATACGAGATGATGATTTAACTGTTAGAATAGGCAACGCACAGCTACAAGACGAAAAACTAAAAGCAATTCGCGAAATCCTGAGTAACGGCAATAGCTCCTATGATAATTATTATCTTAAATCCAACGTTTTATATAAAGTCTGCAATGATGACGAACTGATAGTAATTCCCGAAGACATGCAAAATCAAATTATTAGTGACGCTCATGACAGGGGCCATTTTTCAGTCAAAAAAACAAAAGAGCTTATTATTAAAAACTATTTTATACCAAACGTCGAAGATAAGATTAAGAAACATATTTCTTGCTGTGTGCCGTGTATTCTAAGTAATCGTAAACAGGGAAAGCAAGAGGGTTTTCTCCAACCATTGCACAAAGAAGAGACGCCATTACACACTTACCACGTAGATTTTCTGGGTCCATTAGAGTCGACAAACAAAAATTATAAACACATATTGGCGGTGATCGACTCTTTTACGAAGTTTTGCTGGCTGTATCCAACTAAATCCACCACTACACAAGAAGTTATAGCGAAGCTACGAAGCCAGAGTACAGTTTTTGGAAATCCAGCATTCATTATATGCGACAGAGGCACAGCTTTTACCTCAAATGATTTCCAGACATATTGTGATGATGAAAATATAAAGAAAGTGCACATAACAACAGGTTTACCTCGCGTTAATGGCCAAGTAGAGAGACTAAATGCAACAATTATTTCGGTTTTGAGTAAACTCTGCATCGATGACCCTACGAAATGGTTCAAGTACGTCGACAGGGTTCAACGAGCAATCAATTCGACGTTTTCAAGAAGCATTAATACGACACCTTTTGAACTACTAATTGGCACAAAAATGCGAAACAAAGATGACCACAAACTTAACGATTTAATCCAACAAGAAATCACAAATTTATTCAACGAAGAACGATTGCAACGACGTAAGGAGGCGAAATCACAAATTCTAAAAGTTCAACAAGAAAACAGAAAATCGTATAATCTGAGACGTAGACCAGCACAACTATATAACATCGGCGACTTAGTCGCGATCAAACGTACACAATTTGGTAGTGGTCTCAAGCTGAAACCCAAATTTTTCGGGCCCTACCAAATAACGAAAATTAAAGGCAACAACTCGTATGATGTACGAAAACTCACAAATACTGAAGGTCCGAATAATACAACAACTTGCGCCGAGTATATTAAACCATGGGCAAAAGACTGTAACACAACATTCGGGTCGAATGCATAGCAGGATGGCCGAATGTGGGAGGCTTAGAGTTAAACGTCAAAAGCAAGAACTACAATTGAGCAGCGACAGGAAAGAGTCAGTTGAGAAGTGACGCGGTTCAAACGAAGACGTGAATCTAACGACGTGAAGAATAACTCATCCTTTTAAATTTCAATAAACTATTTCAATTCATTTTTAATACATTTAATTCAATAAACCAAAACTGCACTTACTAAATATTTTAAACATAATAGCTAATCGAATAATAATTCATTTGTATTCAGTGAATGTTTAACATCGGTAAGTTGCATCCCACATAAAATAAAATAAAATAAAATAAATAAATAAATAAAATAAAATAAAATAAAATAAAATAAAATAAAATAAAATAAAATAAAATAAAATAAAATAAAATAAAATAAAATAAAATAAAATAAAATAAAATAAAATAAAATAAAATAAAATAAAATAAAATAAAATAAAATAAAATAAAATAAAATAAAATAAAATAAAATAAAATAAAATAAAATAAAATAAAATAAAATAAAATAAAATAAAATAAAATAAATAAAATAAAATAAAATAAAATAAAATAAAATAAAATAAAATAAAATAAAATAAAATAAAATAAAATAAAATAAAATAAAATAAGATAAAATAAAATAAAATAAATAAAATAAAATAAAATAAAATAAAATTAAAAAAAAAAATATATAATAAAATAAAATAAAATAAAATAAAATAAAATAAAATAAAATAAAATAAAATAAAATAAAATAAAATAAAATAAAATAAAATAAAATAAAATAAAATAAAATAAAATAAAATAAAATAAAATAAAATAAAATAAAATAAAATAAAATAAAATAAAATAAAATAAAATAATATAAAATAAAATAAAATAAAATAAAATAAAATAAAATAAAATAAAATAAAATAAAATAAAATAAAATAAAATAAAATAAAATAAAATAAATAAAATAAAATAAAATAAAATAAAATAAATAAAATAAAATAAAATAAAATAAAATAAATAAAATAAAATAAAATAAAATTAAAAATAAAATAAAATAAAATAAAATAAAATAAAATAAAATAAAATAAAATAAAATAAAATAAAATAAAATAAAATAAAATAAATAAAAATAAAATAAAATAAAATAAAATAAAATAAAATAAAATAAAATAAAATAAAATAAAATAAAATAAAATAAAATAAAATAAATAAAATAAAATAAAATAAAATAAAATAAAATAAAATAAAATAAAATAAATAAATAAAATAAAATAAAATAAAATAAAATAAAATAAAATAAAATAAAATAAAATAAAATAAAATAAAATAAAATAAAATAAAATAAAATAAAATAAAATAAAATAAAATAAAATAAAATAAAATAAAATAAAATAAAATAAAATAAAATAAAATAAAATAAAATAAAATAAAATAAAATAAAATAAAATAAAATAAAATAAAATAAAATAAAATAAAATAAAATAAAATAAAATAAAATAAAATAAAATAAAATAAAATAAAATAAAATAAAATAAAATAAAATAAAATAAAATAAAATAAAATAAATAAATAAAATAAAATAAAATAAAATAAAATAAAATAAAATAAAATAAAATAAAATAAAATAAAATAAAATAAAATAAAATAAAATAAAATAAAATAAAATAAAATAAAATAAAATAAAATAAAATAAAATAAAATAAAATAAAATAAAATAAAATAAATAAAATAAAATAAAATAAAATAAAATAAAATAAAATAAAATAAAATAAAATAAAATAAAATAAAATAAAATAAAATAAAATAAAATAAAATAAAATAAAATAAAATAAAATAAAATAAAATAAAATAAAATAAAATAAAATAAAATAAAATAAATAAAATAAAATAAAATAAAATAAAATAAAATAAAATAAAATAAAATAAAATAAAATAAAATAAAATAAAATAAAATAAAATAAAATAAAATAAAATAAAATAAAATAAAATAAATAAAATAAAATAAAATAAAATAAAATAAAATAAAATAAAATAAAATAAAATAAAATAAAATAAAATAAATAAAATAAAATAAAATAAAATAAAATAAAATAAAATAAAATAAAATAAAATAAAATAAAATAAAATAAAATAAAATAAAATAAAATAAAATAAAATAAAATAAAATAAAATAAAATAAAATAAAATAAAATAAAATAAAATAAAATAAAATAAAATAAAATAAAATAAAATAAAATAAAATAAAATAAAATAAAATAAAATAAAATAAAATAAAATAAAATAAAATAAAATAAAATAAAATAAAATAAAATAAAATAAAATAAAATAAAATAAAATAAAATAAAATAAAATAAAATAAAATAAAATAAAATAAAATAAAATAAAATAAAATAAAATAAAATAAAATAAAATAAAATAAAATAAAATAAAATAAATAAATAAAATAAAATAAAATAAAATAAAATAAAATAAAATAAAATAAAATAAAATAAAATAAAATAAAATAAAATAAAATAAAATAAAATAAAATAAAATAAAATAAAATAAAATAAAATAAAATAAAATAAAATAAAATAAAATAAAATAAAATAAAATAAAATAAAATAAAATAAAATAAAATAAAATAAAATAAAATAAAATAAAATAAAATAAAATAAAATAAAAAATAAAATAAAATAAAATAAAATAAAATAAAATAAAATAAAATAAAATAAAATAAAATAAAATAAAATAAAATAAAATAAAATAAAATAAAATAAAATAAATAAAATAAAATAAAATAAAATAAAATAAAATAAAATAAAATAAAATAAAATAAAATAAAATAAAATAAAATAAAATAAAATAAAATAAAATAAAATAAAATAAAATAAAATAAAATAAAATAAAATAAAATAAAATAAAATAAAATAAAATAAAATAAAATAAAATAAAATAAATAAAATAAAATAAAATAAAATAAAATAAAATAAAATAAAATAAAATAAAATAAAATAAAATAAAATAAAATAAAATAAAATAAAATAAAATAAAATAAAATAAAATAAAATAAAATAAAATAAAATAAAATAAAATAAAATAAAATAAAATAAAATAAAATAAAATAAAATAAAATAAAATAAAATAAAATAAAATAAAATAAAATAAAATAAAATAAAATAAAATAAAATAAAATAAAATAAAATAAAATAAAATAAAATAAAATAAAATAAAATAAAATAAAATAAAATAAAATAAAATAAAATAAAATAAAATAAAATAAAATAAAATAAAATAAAATAAAATAAAATAAAATAAAAAATAAAATAAAATAAAATAAAATAAAAACAATAAAATAAAATAAAATAAAATAAAATAAAATAAAATAAAATAAAATAAAATAAAATAAAATAAAATAAAATAAAATAAAATAAAATAAAATAAAATAAAATAAAATAAAATAAAATAAAATAAAATAAAATAAAATAAAATAAAATAAAATAAAATAAAATAAAATAAAATAAAATAAAATAAAATAAAATAAAATAAAATAAAATAAAATAAAATAAAATAAAATAAAATAAAATAAAATAAAATAAAATAAAATAAAATAAATAAAATAAAATAAAATAAAATAAAATAAAATAAAATAAAATAAAATAAAATAAAATAAAATAAAATAAAATAAAATAAAATAAAATAAAATAAAATAAAATAAAATAAAATAAAATAAAATAAAATAAAATAAAATAAAATAAAATAAAATAAAATAAAATAAAATAAAATAAAATAAAATAAAATAAAATAAAATAAATAAAATAAAATAAAATAAAATAAAATAAAATAAAATAAAATAAAATAAAATAAAATAAAATAAAATAAAATAAAATAAAATAAAATAAAATAAAATAAAATAAAATAAAATAAAATAAAATAAAATAAAATAAAATAAAATAAAATAAAATAAAATAAAATAAAATAAAATAAAATAAAATAAAATAAAATAAAATAAAATAAAATAAAATAAAATAAAATAAAATAAAATAAAATAAAATAAAATAAAATAAAATAAAATAAAATAAAATAAAATAAAATAAAATAATATAAAATAAAATAAAATAAAATAAAATAAAATAAAATAAAATAAAATAAAATAAAATAAAATAAAATAAAATAAAATAAAATAAAATAAAATAAAAGAAAATAAAATAAAATTAAAAATAAAATAAAATAAAATAAAATAAAATAAAATAAAATAAAATAAAATAAAATAAAATAAAATAAAATAAAATAAAATAAAATAAAATAAAATAAAATAAAATAAAATAAAATAAAATTAAAAAAAAATAAAATAAAATAAAATAAAATAAAATAAAATAAAATAAAATTAAAATAATAATAAAGTGAAAAATAAAACTTGGTTAATTGATAAAATGGCTTTAAAACCTCTTGAATAGAGAAAACGATGAATGTGGGGGACTTAAGGTAAAAGCATATGAACTGAGTCAGTGCGCCAAGGCGCAGCATATTTTGTATTTACGTATGTGTGAATGCACAACCCCGAAGAAGATGCGCGCCGAATATCAAAGTCAAATAAAACAAAATTGAAGCAAGAAATAAGAATAACAATGAAATTCGTGCAAATAGAATTCAAACGAGCACTGGAGCAATTTTCAAGCAACACAAAAGTCCCATTGACATACAAAGAAATTATGTGGCATAACAATGACCAAATAAGAACCGCAACAAAGCAAACAATGCGTTGATTGACACAACAACGCAACAGTAATAAAGCAGAGTAAACAAAAGAGGAAAAATAGAATTTCAGAGAGAGACAGTATGAATAATGCATTTGCCTTGCAATATAAACCACTAATGTCAGGTGCCATCAGAGGATGAACGCCAAAGACTTTTTGATAAGTGAAAACATCACGTGCGCCAACATTGAAATACAGCCAAGCACAAAAGTGAAAAACAAGCAAAAAAAATGTGAAAACTTTTATTTTTCGCAACTGAAGTGGGCCTCTAAAGATGAACAACTCGATGTTGAGTAGAGGGAGGGCACCCTCATGTATGGCGCGCCTGGAACAAAAGCAACTTCAATTTTGCTCTCATCAAAAAGGAAAGCTGCAAAGTGAGTCAAGTCATAAAGCGGCAGGTACAAACATTTCTCATATTGGGTGGTAGATGTGTGGGTGTGTGTGGGAAAGCGGCGAGGTAAAGTGAGTAAACACAAAACAGATAAAGGAAAAATGGTGATACAGACGAACAAGACATAGACATAAAAGCAAGTGGAAAGTCATTTCCAAAGTGAACACAAAAAAAAAAAACAAATGCGGATGAGCATAATTGAAATGATGGTTAATGCCCTTGCGTGTACCTTCTTTTGTTTGTGTGTGGGTGTGTGTGTATGTGTGTGAGAATGATACACCTGTGGGATCGAAATGTGTAAGTCATTGCACGGTGGTTCACAAACACGAAAGCTGCAGAAAATAAAGTAAGATTAATTAAAATAAAATAGACTAAAAAATGCAGTAATGATAAAAAAATACAAATAAATTAAATAAAAATTGAGTAAAATTAAATAAAATTAAATAAAATAAAAAAAAAAATTTAAAACAAAAAAAAAAAATAAAAAAAAATAATAAAAAAAAAAATAGAATTAAAAAGAAAAATAAACTAAAACAAAAAAAAAATATAAAATTATTAAAAAAAAGAAACATTTAAATAAAAAAATAAAAAAAAAAAATGATTGACATAAAAAGTTTATTTAGTTTAAAATCAAAAAAAAAATAAAAATAAAAAAAAATTAAAACAACAAGAAAAATAAAATAAAATAAAACAAAAAAAATATTAAATAAATTTAATAAATAACAAAATAAAATAAAATAGAATCAAATGAAATGAAAAAAAAAAAACAAAATCAAATCAAATAATTAAGAAAAAATAAAATTTAAAACAAAAAAAAAAAAAAAATAAAAGAAAAAATAAAAAAAATACTTTCCACGTCATGGCCCACAGTGCACTTGCTACTGGATTAAGTTGTTCAGACTTTTACTCCAGCACCTTTGTATGTAGCAAGTCTGACTTTTGCTTTTCATCTTGACGAAGTTAAAGCCCCACGCTGGTTTAGTTATGATTATTGTTGTTTGCTGCTCCATTCATAGTTGACGAAGAAAAGACAGCCAAAGATAATGCAGCTACTTATTATGATGTTCGTTTCAACGGGCATTATGTTCTTAGAAGCCACATAAGAAGGCAAAACGGAGAATGAATTAGATGAAAGCAAATGAAATCGTATTCCAAGTGTAGATTTAAATGTACATATGTAAGAAAGTATGTGTGTAAGAGAAGTATGTGTCTGTTGCATGACTTACGCTCAAGACTGTATTGTTAATGACATTGAAAATTTAAGCTTAAAGCGTGAACTTAAATTTTTCATTACTTTAGCATTTATTCATTTTATTTTATATTATTTAATTTTAACTTTTTTATTCTATTATTTTATTTAATTTTGCTTAACTTATTTTAATTTTATTTCATTTTATTTTTTTATTTTATTTTATTTTATTTTATTTTATTTTATTTTATTTTATTTTATTTTATTTTATTTTATTTTATTTTATTTTATTTTATTTTATTTTATTTTATTTTATTTTATTTTATTTTATTTTATTTTATTTTATTTTATTTTATTTTATTTTATTTTATTTTATTTTATTTTATTTTATTTTATTTTATTTTATTTTATTTTATTTTATTTTATTTTATTTTATTTTATTTTATTTTATTTTATTTTATTTTATTTTATTTTATCTTCTTTTTTCATTCTTTTTTATTTTTTTTTTTTATTTTGTTTCAGCTTAATTTATTTCATTAAATTTAATATAATTCTTTTATTTTTTTTATTGCACTTCAACTTATTCTATTTTCCTTAATCGATGCTTTTGATAAATAAAGTTTCAAAATCTAAACCCTCTTTTGGCTATAATAAGTGCTTATCAATTACTATATCTACTTTTCTCAAGTAACATATTATAAGCTCAGTGAATCTACTTAAGACTGCTCGCTGAGTTTTTTATTGACTGACTTATTCACATCATTTAGTATATTTTGCACTCACTTCAAAGTTTACCCAACTTGCTTTATGCTCACACCAGTTAAGCGCTTCTCACTCAAATTTAAAATCTGATGTACAAAGAAGCAGCATTTCATGGAGCTTATCAAATGTGATCAATTGACTCGTTGGCTGGTTAGCTAACTGACTGACTGGCTCACCATCGGCGAAAGCATAGACAATAAAGCAGCAGAGTTGGCAAGTTAAACCAATTGATGGACAGGATATATGGATGCACTGCAAGATGGTGAGAGAGATGACTGAATGAAGTTGTTAAGAGACGTGGTTAGATATTGTATGTAAAAGTCAGAGAAGGACACAAAGTGAGAAAATTACAAAAAAATTTTTTTTTTTCAACTCAGCTGTCACTAAGAGAGCGCTGCGGTTATGAGAGAAGCTGTTGGGGAAAGCATTAAAATTAGCAAGCGCGTGTTCACTTAAGCTCACGTGTAATAACAAAATACATAATATAATAGTGCCTATCACTGACAATTCACTATCAGTGGAAGAGTGCAAATTTTAAGTCAAGAAAAACTGTTTCAATTGACCGAAATGACCGAGAGTGAAAAAACAGTACTCAATTTTTTTAAATTTTTCGTAGTTAAACCTACAAAGTTTTCATAATAATTTTTTTTTTTTAATGTCTACACTGTGAATAATAGCATTTTTATTTAAATTTTGCATCACATCAGTTGAGTAAATATTTGTTATAATTTATTAGCTCTTAATTAAAAGCAAGTGTTCCGCAGAGACACAGAGGGCACGCCCACTTTTGTAAATTGATCATCCACATATCAGTTTGAGGATGCAATAAATCACAAAACTTCTGCAATTAATTATCTAAGTATGAAAACATTTGAAATGCAACAACACATTACGCTGCAACTGAATAAATGCTGAAATGATGTGTGTGAGTGTGTGTGTGAGTGTGTGAAGTGCAGTTGTTGATACGAGCATTAAAGCCCTGTAGGAAATGATTATTTTAATGAACATGGTAAAGGTACTGGTAATGTTACTGGCATTGGTAATGGTGAGAGTACCAGTACTGATACTAATACTGCAACTTATAGTGATACTGTTACTGATACTGATAGTAATGCTGGCATTGAAACTCATACTGATACTGGTTAAGATATTGATACTGATCGCCATACTGATACTGATAGTAATTCTGGCACTGAAACTCATACTGATAATGGTTAAGATATTGATACTGATCCCCATACTGATACTTATAGTAATGCTGGCACTGAAACTCACTGATACTGGATAAGATATTGATACTGATCCCCATACTGATACTGGTTATGATATTGATACTGATTCCCATACTGATACTGATAAAGATACTGATATTGATTCTAATACTGATACTGGTTATGATATTGATACTGATCCCCATGCTGATACTGATACGGATACGGATACTGATACTGATACTGATACTGATACTGATACTGATACTGATACTGATACTGATACTGATACTGATACTGATACTGATACTGATACTGATACTGATACTGATACTGATACTGATACTGATACTGATACTGATACTGATCCCCATACTGATACTGGTTATGATATTGATACTGATCCCCATACTGATACTGATAAAGATACTGATATTGATTCTAATACTGATACTGGTTATGATATTGATACTGATCCCCATGCTGATGCTGATACGGATACGGATACTGATACTGATACTGATACTGATACTGATACTGAAAGTGATACTGAATCTGATTCTTATATTGATACTGATACTGATACTGATACTGATACTGATACTGATACTGATACAGATACAGATACTGATACTGATACCGATACTGAAACTGATACTGATACTGATACCGATACTGACACTGATACTGATACTGTTACTGATACTGATACTAAAACTGATACTGATACTGATACTAAAAGTGATACTGATACTGATACTGATACAGATACTGATACTGATACTGATACTGATACTGATACTGATACCGATACCGATACTGAAACTGATACTGATACTGATACTGATACATATACTGATACTGATACTGATACTGATACTGATACCGATACTGAAACTGATACTGATACTGATACTGATACTGATACTGATACTGATACTGATACAGATACTGATACTGATACTGATACTGACACTGATACTGATACTGATACTAATACTAAAACTGATACTGATACTAATACTAAAACTGATACTGATACTGATACTGATATTGCTACTGATACTGATACTTATACTGATACTGATACTGAAACTGATGCTGATACTGATACTGATAACGATACTGACTGATACTGATACTGATACAGATACTGATACTGATACTGATACTGATACTGATACTGATACTGATACAGATACTGATACTGATACTGATACCGATACTGACACTGATACTGACACTAATACTGATACTGATATTGAAACTGATACTGATACCGATTTTAAATCTATGAAAATCCAAGCGAGTAAGTCATCTCCGCTTGTCCTATGCGGTGTGTAACTCACATACATGCGCATCTGTTTTGTTATTCATTATTAAAATATGCATAAATTCCCCACATCCCTCGAGTGGTGCTCCTCCCACAACGCTACTCATCAAATATGCAGTAAATAATAATTATAACAACTAAAATATGCCATTGTTTTCGATTTCAAACCACAATTGCTGCTGCAGCTGAAACTATTTCAATAAATGAAGACAACAAAAGCGGTATACAGAATTTTAATATTTACAGGCTACACATACGTACACAAAAATATACTTTTACCAAAATATGCATTCACATATATGTACGTTTTATTTTGTGAATATACTTATATGTATTTTGTTGCTGCCTTTCACTAAAGCATTGTTTGTTACTTTATTTGAAAATATTCATATGGAAGCCACGCATTTATATATATACATACATATATATGGAATGTATAGTACATTTATATTCTTGCATATCAAATAATTAAATGATTCCTGAAATTATTTATTGAATGAAAAATTTTCAAATTGTTTGGTAGAGCGAATAAAAATGAAATAACATAAAATAAAATAAAAATAAAATATAATAAAATAAAAATAAAATAAAATAAAAATAAAATAAAATAAAAGAAAGTAAAATAAAATAAAATAAAATAAAATAAAATAAAATAAAATAAAATAAAATAAAATAAAATAAAATAAAATAAAATAAAATAAAATAAAATAAAATAAAATAAAATAAAATAAAATAAAATAAAATAAAATAAAATAAAATAAAATAAAATAAAATAAAATAAAATAAAATAAAATAAAATAAAATAAAATAAAATAAAATAAAGTAAAATAAAATAAAATAAAATAAAATAAAATAAAATAAAATAAAATAAAATAAAATAAAATAAAATAAAATAAAATAAAATAAAATAAAATAAAATAAAATAAAATAAAATAAAATAAAATAAAATAAAATAAAATAAAATAAAATAAAATAAAATAAAATAAAATAAAATAAAATAAAATAAAATAAAATAAAATAAAATAAAATAAAATAAAATAAAATAAAATAAAATAAAATAAAATAAAATAAAATAAAATAAAATAAAATAAAATAAAATAAAATAAAATAAAATAAAATAAAATAAATAAAATAAAATAAAATAAAATAAAATAAAATAAAATAAAATAAAATAAAATAAAATAAAATAAAATAAAATAAAATAAAATAAAATAAAATAAAATAAAATAAAATAAAATAAAATAAAATAAAATAAAATAAAATAAAATAAAATAAAATAAAATAAAATAAAATAAAATAAAATAAAATAAAATAAAATAAAATAAAATAAAATAAAATAAAATAAAATAAAATAAAATAAAATAAAATAAAATAAAATAAAATAAAATAAAATAAAATAAAATAAAATAAAATTAAAAAAAAAAAACAGAATAAAATGAAAAGTAAAATATAGTAAAATCAAAATTAATTTATTTGTTCAATGTCCGGGTACCGCCACTACACATTAAAAACCTACAAGCATTCCCATTGCTGACAAACCTTTCCTATGCAAAATTTGAATAAAACTTTTACACATTACAAAATGGTTTTGTATAAACTAATTTTCAGAAATTGTATTTTAACTTTAATTAAAACTAAAACTGTGCTGAAATCGCTCATCTAAGCTAAATTGCTACTTGGCTATGAGTCGACTAAATGTCGCACTAATTCCAGCTAATGCTTTCATAAATTCAATGACTTTAATGTTAGGCCATTATGAGCCACACGCATACATACATACATATGTAGAGAGCAAACAAGCATAGGGTCAATGTTGATAAGGCGAAAGTCGAATGTTATTATGCCAATTATGTATGTGTGTGTGTGAATAGATATTTATATATATATATAGAGCACTTAAAAACGAATAGAAAGGGCAAAGAACTGTCATTCAAAAGTAAATGTATAAGTACACTTAAAATATTATATAAACTCATATGAACATATGCAAATGCTAAAAAGGGCTTTACATAAATTAAAGCGAGCACACATTCACTCATTTATGTGTGTATAATTTAAAAAAAATCTCATTCAAGTGTAATAATCTAAAAGCAGCTATTGAGGTGCTCGCAAATTGACAATTTTAAGCTCATCTGACGTTCAACGCCACTTAGGCAATGTTGCCAAACATTAATAAGCAAAGTTCAGCAAATTATTATTTAAAGAAACCTTAGACGCTTTTATCAGCATTTATATAATATAATCAAAGTCTCCTTCAACAGAGAACAAGAGAATTAGAGAATTGGTGCCTAAAAGTATTCAACATTTTTTTCATTTAAATCTCTCTCAAGAAGAATCCGAATAAATCTCGCTAGACAGCTGAATTGATCAAAAGGAAATATCATCATCACTTTCCTTAACTCCCATTGGAGCATAGGAAAGGAATACTGTCCCTTAATTTTCACTTGGGGTACTTTTTGACGAACAAAAAAAAAACTGAAAAATGAGCCTAAAAGTATGCAATAATTTTAAAAAGTCTTTTTTTTTTTTGCTAATCTGCAGTGCTGGTGTTGGTTTATTGCTTATCCAAACTGCAATATACTTTGAAGAAGCCCTCATTTGCAAACACGTTTCACATGTTCCCTACAGGGTAGCTTCAATCCGTATACATATGTATGAATGCGACTGAGCATATAAGCCTAAATATAGTTAGTGGTTCCATTCATTCCAAGTTCGAGTGCTGTTTGTGCTATGAAAAGGTTTTACTATAAACGCTTCGTTATGATGCTGTGTCAGACCAATGAAATGAAAAGCGTCATAGTTGAATCGAATACACAATATGCTAACCAAGTTGTGGCATACATTTAGGCGTACAAAAGTTTTCATGTCGTATGAGTCTGGAATTTTCTAACTACACTCAATGCAAGTTTACTCACATTTCATTGGCTTGTTAAATGTGTTTTACTTCCTTTGAATTGAGTAGAAAATTGGCATGTTTGTGTAAGGGATTTATCGCATCGCACACACAATTGGCCAAGCTGACACGCCAATGTACAATTTCCATGTTAGTGAATAAGATTGAGGTATTTGTGACACATATTGTTTGGAAAAGTAAGACTTTGTTCTCCATCTGGTATAACTAGATATGAAGTGGACAGCGAACTCAGTTTACTTAATTATCTTCGGACGGTTTACAGGGTTGCCACCTATCGCAATTTTTATGTAATTATGAATCAAGATATGACAATATGGGTAAGGAATTTTCGGCTAGATGCCAACTAATATATTTTTCAGTAGGGTTGCCACCTTACAACGGTTTGCAGGGTTGCCACCCATCTCTTTTTTTTATTATTGAGTAAGATATGCCAATATGAGTATGAAATGAAAGTCGTACTCGGCGACATACAAACAAAATTATTAAAATCTTTTCAAAAATCTTTCCCACCTAGGGTTGCCACCTTTTCGCAGTATATTTCTATATCCGCTACTATCTCGTGAACCGCTTGACGGATTTCGTTGAAATTTGGCGGATAGTGTGCGATTTCTAACAATATCCACTTGGGTGTTACCACTTGAGGCGGTGTACAGGCTTGCCACCTATCTCAATTTTGTTTAAATATGGTGAAATACATATACCTATGACAATATGGGTATCAAATGAAAGTTAATTTCGGCGATATACCAACTGAATTGTTTTCAAGTAGGGCTGACCCCCAGGGTTACTATTTTACCGTATTGTATTTGTATATTTCCGGGTCATTTTCCGATCATATTTGGATTATTTAGAGATAATTTAGGAACCATTTAGGAATAATTTTGGGGCTATTTTGGCATCTTATTGGCTTCAATTTTGGACCATTTTGGTATAATTTTGTGATACTTTTTTGGATTATTTTGGGATCACTTAAGGGTGTTTTCGGGATCATTTTAGGATCATTTTACGGTCATTTTGGGATCATTTTGGGAACATTTTGGGATCATTTTGGGATCATTTTGGGATAATTTCAGAGTCGTTATGGCATCATTTTTGGATCATTTTGGGCCACTTTGGGATCATTTTAGGGTTATTTTGTGATCATTTTGGGGACCATTTTGGGGTCATTTTTGCAACTTTTTTGGTTCATTTTGGGAACATTATGGGGACCATTTTGGGGTCATTTTGGGAACGTTTTTGGGCCATTTTGGGCCGCTTTGGCGTTATTTTAGGGTCATTTTGGGGAACATTTTTGGGTCATTTTGGGACCATTTTGGGGTCATTATGGGAACATTTTGGGGTCGTTATGGGAACATTTTGAGATCATTTTTGGATCATTTCAGAGTCGTTATAGGATCATTTTAGGATAATTTTGGGGCCGCTGTGGAATTATTTTAGGGTTATTTTGGGATAATTTTGGTTACCATTTTTGGGTCACTTTGGGAACATTTTTGGGTAATTTGGGATCATTTTGAGGACTATTTTGGGGTTATTTTGGGAACATTTTAGAGTCATTTTGGATTCATTTTGGGTTTATTTTGGGATAATTTCAGAATCATTATGGGATCATTTTCTGCTCATTTTGGGATCACTTTGGGAACCATTTTCGGGTTATTTTGAGATTATTTTGAGGGCATTTTAGGCCGCTTCACCGATTTCGATGAAATTTGAGATACTTACTTATACTAACTTAGGAAATCATATTTCAAATATGCAAAATTCCAATTGCTTTAGCTTGTTGCAAAATAATTGTCTCTAATTTGGCCTCAAATGTTGGAAACGGAATTTCTCAATTTGACACAACACTAATAATGACAGTAATTAATTGTATTCTCCAGATAATCATAGTGCTTAATCAAATTTTAAATAATTACAAGCCATAGTCAAAAAGCAAAGACAAAGTAAATAAATAAATGAGAAAATTTGTATAAATTTCAAAATAAGCTAGAATGAAAACCAGGCATATAAAAGTATAACATTTGAAAATTTGTTGCTTTAATTTTGCAATATTTATGCGCTGAGATGGAATAATTTTGCCGAAGGAATATTACGATGTCAGCTAGCTATGTACATATATTCAAGTACTAATACGCTGAGTAACAAAACTATAACCGCAGTGATTTTTGTAAATATTCGTAATGCATTTTCCAGATAAAGCAGTTCTTTAGGGGAGTAAGAGAGATAGCAAATGGGTTTTTTATAGTAAAATTATAAGAAAAATAACAATATGCAGTAAATATACAAATCAAAGATGTATGAAAGATGCACTTGAAGTAAATAGATCAATATAAATTTGTTTCAATATTTTCCAAATTTTATAATTTTCAAACTTTTCATATCTCAAAAATTAAATTAAATTTTTACAGAAAAATTAGATAAAAAATTTGAAAAAAAAAAACAATTTTTTATATAAAACTGATTTTTTTTTTAATAAAAAAATTAAATATTCAAAATTAATTTCCAAAAATTTTTTTTTTAAATAATCTCCTTAATAAAAAATAAATTTCCATAATTTTGTTTGTTAATGGTTTGAAAATCATTTTTGGTAGAAAAAAATTTAACATACAAAATTTTATTGCTGGAAAATAATTTGATAGCCAGCTTATAATAAAAAAAAAATTATAGAAAATTGAAAAAAAAAAAATTATAAAAAAATAGTTTATCAAATTTGGAAGTCAATTCTGGTAATAAAAAAAATTTAATCCAAGTTTAAAAGCCCCTTTTTAAAATAAAGAATTTTTTTGTAAAAATTTCTTAGTTTTTCGAAAAAAAAAAAATTTCTAAAAAAAATATTGAGTTGAAAAAATATTTTTGTTAATCCAAGTTTGAAAGCCCCTTTTTAAAATAAAGATTTTTTTTGTAAAAATTTCTTAGTTTTTCGAAAAAAAAAAATATATTTTCTAAAAAAAATATTGAGTTGAAAAAATATTTTTGTTAATAAAAAATGTAAAATCATAAATTAATTTTTTTGGTAGAGTGTTCAATAGAAATTTTTTTGTAAAAATTACTTAGTTTTTCAAAAAATAAATATTTTCTAAAAAAAAATTATGTAGTTGGAAAAAGATTTTTGTTAATAAAAAATGTAAGATAAAAAATTAATTTTTTTGAACTCTTTTTAATAAATTTTTTATCTTAAATTAATTCTACAGAAAACTAATATGTAAAATAGTTACAACTTTTTTGGTGCTAAATTAAGAATAATTTTTTTTCTTGTTTATTATCATTTGAAACTTTTTTTAATTCCTTGAAGCTTGTTTACGAAAACAATTGTTTTCAGAAAAAAAAATTAATGATAAAATTTGACTAATAAAAAGTTATTGGTTTTTTTGTGTAAAAGACTTCTCATACAATTTTTTTGGTTTGATTTTGGAAAAAAATATTTTTTCTAAAAAAAATTATAAAATTTGAAAAATATTTTTGGTAATAAAAAAAATAAAATTTTTGGAAAATTGTTTGATAGACAGTTTTTGAAAAATTGTAAATGAAGAGATGCTATAGAAATATTATTTTAAAAAATATATAAAATTTGAAAAATATTTTTGGTAATAAAAAAATTAATTTTTTTTTTGGTTTGATTTTGGAAAAAAATATTTTTTCTAAAAAAAATGATAAAATTTGAAAAATATTTTTGGTAATAAAAAAATTAAAATTTTTTTGGAAAATTGTTTGATGGACAGTTTTAAAAAAATTTAATTAAAGACATTTATAAAAATTTTATTTATAAAAAAAATTGTTTTCCTAAAAGAAATTAATGATAAAATTTGATTAATAAAAAATACTTTTTTCTAAAAGATTTTTTATGAAAATTTTTTAGTTTGTTTTTTGAAAAAAATATATTTTCTAAAAAAAATCATAAAATTTTAAAAATATATATATGGTATAGAAATATTACTTTAAGAAAATATAAAAAATTTGAAAAATATTTTTTGGTAATAAAAAAATAAAAATTTTTTTTGGAAAATTGTTTGATGGACAGTTTTTGAAAACAATTTAAATAAAGTCATTGATAGAAATTTCATTGAAAAAAAATTTGGTGGAATATTTTGTATGGACTTTTGTAATTTTTTTTTTGGAAAAATTTCTTATTTTTTCGAAAAAAAATATATTTTATAAAAAAATTATATAATATCTTTTTGTTAATAAAAAATGTAAAATCAAAAATATATAAAATATTATTAATAAAAAAATATTTGTTTTTTTGTGTAAACGATTTCTTAGAATAATTTTTTGGTTTGATTTTGGCGAAAAATTATTTTTCTAAAAAAATTATAAAATTTGAAAAATATTTAATTTTAATTTTTTTTGGAAAATTGTTTAATGGATAGTTTTTAAAAAAATGTAAATAAAGACATTAATAGAAGTTTTATTTGCGAAAAAATTGCTTTCTTAAAAGAAATTAATGATAAAATTTGATTAATAAAAATATTTTCTATTTTTTTTGTAAAATATTTTTTATAAAATTTTTTGGTTTGATTTTGGAAAAAAATATATTTTCTAAAAAAAAAATTATAAAATTTTAAAAATATTTTTGATACTAAAAAAAATTTAATTTGTTTTGTGTTGGAAAATTGTTTGATGGACAGCTTTTAAAAAATATAAATTAAGACATTAATAGAAATTTTATTAAAAAAAAAATAGTTTTTTTGGAATATTTTTTATGGATTTTTTTTTGTAAATATTTTTTTTGCTAAACAAAAAAAAACAGCAACAATTAAATTTTTTTTAACAAACTTTTTGGTACTAAAAAAAATTTTAAAATTTATAATTAAAATTTTTAATTTAAAAAATTTAAAAAAAATTTTAATTTAAAAAAAATTTAATTGTGTTTATAAAAATTCAATTTTAAATTTTAAAAATTTTCTTAGTACTAAAAAATTTTTTATTTTTTTTTTGTTTTTACTGTTTATTAGCCATTAAATTTCTTAAAATTTGCTTTTGAGAAAAATTGTTTAAAAAACAAATAATAATAAAAAAAATTTTGAACAGGTTTTTGATTGTTATCCACTAAAAAAAAAAAATAAAAAAAAAAAAATGTATTTCTTTTTTGTGAAATTTTGTGAAATTATTTTTAAGAAAAATTACCGTATCTTAAGCATTTTGTGTATGCGATGTTTGCTCCCTCACTGGGTGTGTTACAAAGCTAGTTTTGTATTTGTACTTGTACTTTATGTCTGCAATTATACCCTGGAGATAAATTAAGTTCATAATCAATATTTTGTAAATATGTAAATAAGCCAGGTAAACACAACGCCCATAGCACAGCTGCTCAAATATGATATAGAAACGGAAGTCAAATTTGTTAATTTATTTTTCTCCAGACAAAGAAGACAAAAGCAAGTGCATTGTAAATGTGTTGAAAATTTTCACCAGATACATATATCTACAAGTGTGATTAAAACTGTCAAAGTAGTAGCAGCAACAAAGAAAAAGCAAACGAAAAAACAACTACAACCATATAGCAACACGCCAAACTAGTAAAGCTCCAGCAAGATTAAATTCATGAAGTTGCATAACTTTATTTACATATTCATTTAAATTTACATATTTATAGAGATTTTAGCCGCCCTTAAATACAAAAATAATTGTCAACTGTGTGTGTGTGTGTGTGTGTCGTGAACAGCCGTGTGTCAGCCAGCAAAAGAAGATGAATGCAGTCAACTAGATTTGGCACTTGGCTTCAAAGACTCAAGCAGCCGTCCGACGTTGAATGTGGCAGGTTGAGTGTTTTTTTTTTTTTGTGTATGCTCTCTAGCAATGGCTATTTGCCAGTTAATAAACTTGTAAATAAACTAGGTTATGCCATATTTTATATGGTGTCAGGACTTGTAGTGTAAATGTGACGCATATACTAGTGCTTATCGAATATGCATCTATGTATATGGGTCATTCCATGCCAAATCGACAAATTTTTTACCTGACGCCCTTCGATTTCGATCCTTTTCTACCCCCCGAAGGACATTTTTCAGAATTTTTTCAATTTTTTTTCCTCAAATCAAAAAAAGTTATGAACTTTAAAAAAGATGGTCGATATTTGAAAAAGTTACAGCATTTAAAAAAAAAATGTTTTTTTTTTAAGTTCATAACTTTTTTTGATTTGGGGAAAAAATTTGAAAAAATTCTGAAAAATGTCATTCGGGGGGTAGAAAAATAAAGCAAATTTTTAGCGAAATCGAAGGAGGTCAGGTAAAGATTTTGTCGCTTTGGCATGGAATGACCCATGTATAGCTTCAAGTCTCCTTTTCTTTTCGATCTTTTTTTTTTTTTTTGAAAGTTGTCAGCAAGCTCTTTTTCCAGATTATTATTCGAGGGTATTTGATCTTTGACTACCACTCAACACTTAGTTATATAGTTATATGTATGTATATACATACAAGCATTTATACATACCCATATATTTAAACTTAAATTATATCCCACAAACCATACTGGCTAGCTATTATTTGACAGCTTATTTACATAGTATTTTAATTATTTGTTTGATTTTAATTGGATTTTGTGTTTTGAGTTTTGAATACTTGTAGAATATGCGCACAGTTGACCCAAAACTTATTTGGGGTGACCGTTGAACTTTGACAAAGTTGGATTGGGGTTTTGGGTGTATGATTATGTGCTTATGTATCCTTACCGTTTGAGGAATTCATAATTAGTAAAACGGTATTTTTTTCGTACCAACTTTCTGCGAACTCGATGCGAGCCTGAACGTTATATAATCTTTATTTCGATATCTCAATTGGCTTCGGAGATATCCAACAAAATAATGATAAAATTTATCTAAATTTTTGTTACTCGAATAATTAAATGTTACTCATACGCCGTGTATGAGCTAGAAAAAGTGCACTATAATTGCAAAATTTCCATATATACACAATGGTTATTGTTAGCAAACATATTGTTTTGCAATCTACAAAAGTACTTTTGAAATTCCACTGCAATTTGCTCGTGTATACGTTTTTTCAATATTATTGGAAAGCATCCCGTTGTCCTTAAAAAAAATTCAAAGGTAGATTTTTTGTTACACAGTCAAATTTCGAACCAACTCTATGCTGTATATATCCCTCAGAGCATTTTTTGTAATTATTTTAAGAGTCTATTAGATGATTAAAAAAAAAGACTCCTTCGTAAAAAAAAAATTCTACCCTGCTTGCGACACTTCTTGGCGAAACTGTTGCCACCCATTTTATTTTTGTTAGAAAACATATTTTTTCGCAATCTACAAAAATGCTTTTGAAATTCTAGTGTAATTTTGTCGTAAATAAGTTTTTTCAATATCATTGTAAAGGATCCTGTTGTCCTTATAAAAATTCAAAGGTCGATATTTTGTTGCACAGTCAAATTTCGAACCAACATTTTTGTGCATACATTTTTGGGGCGCTCTATGCTGTATATATATCGCTCAGAAGATTTTATGTAGTTATTTTTAGAGTCTATTAGATGATTAAAAAAAATACTCTCTTTTCAAGAGAAAATTGTATCCTACCCGCAACACTTCTTGATGGGCCTTTTGACCGCCATCTTTCTAATAACTTTTAAAACTATTTCGAGTCGTATATGTTATGTTTTTGGAAAATTTTGCTGGTTTCCCTGCTTAGTTCACAAGGAATCGCTTGCCTATCATACAAATTTCTACTTTTCCTTTTTCCTGTAGTAATTCGTAATTATTTACAATAATTACTCATACGCAGTGGCGTTCAAGCTAAAATTTGACTTATACATTTAATTTGTGTGCACAAACAATTTCAATTAAGCAAAACACCAACAATTATGCGCACAAATAGTTTGAGCTTTCACAATCACAAAATGCTTACAAGCATTAATTTGGCAAATATTTAGCTTAATAAACGTTTAATTTAGAGAGCGTGAATGCTATCTCGGTACTATTAACAGCAATTCAGCACGAGTTAAACATTTATTTATTTTGTTCATCAAATATATTTGCAGTCATGATGCTTTATTAACAATAAGATATGTAATCAAGCCAATGCTTGTAGAAATAATTAAGTTAAAATATATCACGTTTATTTATAGGAGCATTTATGAAGAACTTAGTTGAGATGTCATGGCGTATACGTGATATTAATTAATATGTGAGTATATGTGCATTAATTTCTTACTCATAGGTGGTGTATGCGATATGAGTACTTTGTCTGTGTATAAATCTAAGTAAATACATTTACTTGATGTTTGTTCACTAAATACAAGTGCTAATACGTTTTTTTTAATATTCTTTTAAAGGATCCTGTTGTCCTTAAAAAAATGTTATAGGTAGATTTTTTGTTGCACAGTCAAATGTCGTACCAACTCCATGCAGTATTTATACCTTAGAGCATTTTATGTAATTATATTTAATATCTGTTGGATGATTAAAAAAAAAAAGATCCCTTCGTCAAGAGAAAATTGTACCCTGCTTGCGACACTTCTTGATGAGCCGTCTTCTTTTTTTTTTTGTTAGAAAACATATTGTTTCACAATCTACAACTAAAATGCTTCTGACATTCCAGTGACATTTTGTCATGAATATATTTTTCAAAATCCATATAAAGGATCCTGTTGTCCTAATAAAAATTCAAAGACAGATATTTTGTTGCACAGTCAAATTTAAAACTAAATATTCCCTGAAAAAAATTTGTAAATTTTCTCATATAAAGTGGCATCGAAGTCTCACTTAAAACCTTCACACTTCTTATCTACACTTCAATCTTGCAAAAACATTTATCATAATTTTCCAACTTCATATTGCTATTATTAAGTTAAATGGAACATGATGTCAGAAAAAATAAAAATTACGATGAAAAAGTTTCTGAAGTTTATCACAATGAAGCAGGAAAGAGTCCGTAAATTTGTACATACTTATTTTAAAATAAAGCAAGATTTTTATGGATAAGTGTTTATATGTTGATGTGAATCTTACTACATACATTTAATTGGAAATTCTTATAGTTTTAGTGGGAAGAGTGTAATTTAAAATTTACTGGCGGCTAGTTTTAAGGTGTTTTAAATTTTACAACTGTGCTTTACTGCAGGCCAACATGACCACAACTACATGACTGTTTTTATGCATATGTGTCGATATCAGGGGCGGATCCACGGGTGTGGTTTTCAGGTTCAACCCCCCCTTGTGCAGATTTATCTGAGGCACCATCAACATGAGAGCGCTCAGACTTCCTTGCCACCGCCGTATCGTCGAGGTCTGCGTCGCCCCGGAAGCTGTCTCTCAACGGCGATTTGTTCAGAGCACCTTCAAGATTTGGCGTGGCGGAAACCCTACTGTCTGGGGCTTAACTGCCACCACCATGACGTCGAGGCCTTCCCCATGCAGCAGGGTTGTTCGCAGTACCTTCACAATTTGACGTGACGGTTAACATGCTTTCTGCGTCTGAGTCTTCCGCTTACTCTGTCTGTACCTCGATTTCCGAGTCCTCCGAAAAATCCGGAATGGCAGCGCGCTGCGCACCGCCACGGTACACGTGGATCACGATCTGACTCATACCGTAATGCACTCGTGCCTTGAACCGTTTAAGGTGCTCGAGTACCCCGTCATTCAAAGTGAAAACCACCTGTCTATTAGGCGCCACGGCATCCTCGACCCGATTGACACTCCAGTCCTGCGTCGACAGAGAGACGGTTTCATGATCCGCAGCATCTTTAAAATTCTCTCAGATTCTGCAGGGATGGCAGTAATCCATACCCTTGCGTTTGGCGGAACCGGTTCTATTCGACGACTTCGATACTTGCCCCCGGATAAACTTCACCCAGTCTTGCAGCTATTGCCTTGTATAGTGCAACAGTGCTTGTATCCGCGCACGTGGCTACTTTGATCTGACCCTGTTGCCAACCCGCATCAGTACCTCGCTTCGTACCACCCGAAGACTCCAGCATAACGTTGAGCAGGGTATTACCGATTTCGTGCCGGACGTACTGCCACCGGTCTGTAGGGATGGCCCAACGGTCGTTAACTCGCTCAATGATACCTATATGGATCCTGTGTTCGGTCACTACAGCAAAGCTGAGTTTTCCCACCTCGGGGGTATTCTAATGCCGCTTCGGATAGGGTTTTAACTCCCCGTTTGATCCCTGGCGTCTGGGGGATTTCCGTTCAACCTTTTTGGCGCAAAAGTGTTTTGAAAATTTCGTATCAGAGCTTTCGCCATCTCCACCGTCTTCCTGGCATTCTGCACACTAGGCTACTCTCGTGATGTAGTGCCATGAGGAACTCTGATCACGAGCGTTGCCTACAATAAGCCCACGTACCGTGTCAAACTGCCCACTCTTCACATCTCACATTACACTCAAAAAACAACTTAAAGCTCCACAATATAATTACAATTCTCTGGAAAATATTTTACAGGTTAAAACTCACGCCACTGGGTTTTTGTTGAAATACCACTTTATAAAATACAAAACACAATATTTTATAACACGACAACACAACCGTGATTTTGGCTTACCAACACATTTCCAGCACTTCCGTGTGCATTGCTACTACATTTTGTTGTTTTCACCAAATAAACGAAAAATTTACAACAAAATAAAAACATAAAAATCAGTAACAACAAAATTGCGGAAACTTACAAAAGATAAATTGCTCGCACTCAAGCCTTTTGACCTCAGCGCAACTACTAAAGTGAGGAAGATTAATAGCTACGGTGCAAGGAAAAGTGCGCCACAACTACAGAGCAGCAGCGGGTGGGTGTTAGATTGTTTAGAGCAATGCTCATGGTTTGAGTTTGGTTCATGTATTTAGTTTGTGTATGTATTGTAGTTGAATTGATAGTTGTATTTCTCGAAAAAATACGAAATATTTTTGCACGACTAGCAGAAAAGTTCGAAAGCATGAAAGCAGCTCGAAAATGTTGGATGAGCAAGTAAGTGTGGTGGTAGGGTAGTTGCACGACTCGAACCCATCGAAGGTGTTAAGTGTTGTAGCAGTTGTGGCCAAGTAATCGTTTGAAAGTCAAACAGCTGCTGCTGCTATTAGGTTGAATGCTTGCTTTAATGCTTGTCTGTTGGCTAACTGATGGACAAACGTATGAACGGAAAAAGCTCAATTGTCTACACCAGCGAGCTTTTTTTTTTTGTATGTAGGTATGTTGCTTTTAAGTGGTTGATAAAAATTGTTGTAAAAAATATAACAAGCTGGTGTTTAGTACAATAATGATAACAACAAAGACAACATTCAACTAACCGCTGCTGGCTGCCTAAGTGAGCCGGATGTTGTTTAAAATACTTTGCTGCAGCAACTATGCAATAATGTAATAATTTTTGTTTACAACAGCAAAAATAAAGTATACCAAACAAAGCAGTTATGTGGCTATGTAGGCTATGGTACATACAGTTGATGTGGTTATGTGGGGCATTCCATTCTTACCGAAAATACAGTCAAACAGTGTAAAATAAAATAAAATAAAATAAAATAAAATAAAATAAAATAAAATAAAATAAAATAAAATAAAATAAAATAAAATAAAATAAAATAAAATAAAATAAAATAAAATAAAATAAAATAAAATAAAATAAAATAAAATAAAATAAAATAAAATAAAATAAAATAAAATAAAATAAAATAAAATAAAATAAAATAAAATAAAATAAAATAAAATAAAATAAAATAAAATAAAATAAAATAAAATAAAATAAAATAAAATAAAATAAAATAAAATAAAATAAAATAAAATAAAATAAAATTAAATAAAATAAAATAAAATAAAATAAAATAAAATTAAAAAAAATTAAATAAAAAAAAAAAATTAAATAAAATAAAATAAACTAAAATAAAAAAAATTAAATAAAAATAAAATAAGATAAAATAAAAAAAATTTAAAAAAAAAAATTAAATTAAATTAAAAAATAAAATAAAGTAAAATAAAGTAAAATAAAATAAAATAAAATAAAATAAAATAAAATAAAATAAAATAAAATAAAATAAAATAAAAAAAAAATAAAATAAAATAAAATAAAATTAATTAAATAAAAAAATAAAAAATGAATTAAAAATAAAATTAATTAAAAAAAATTGAATTAAAATAAAAAATAAATATAAAGTAAAAAAAATAATTAAAATTTATTAAAAATATTAAAAAAATTAATTAAACAAAATAAAAAAAAAAAAAAACAAAGTTTTAATGGAAAAAAATATTAAAATATAAAAACAATAAAATAAAGATTGATAAAATATAAAAAAATAAAAAAAGTAATAAAAACGAAAAAACATTTTAAAGATAATAAAAAAATGCAATTATATAAAAAAATAAACCAAAAAAGGAAAATGAAAAAAAAATTGAAAAAATATGAAAAATATACAAAATAAAAAATTATGTAAAATAAAAAAACAATAAAATAAAAGATTTAATAAAAAAAAAACTAAAAAAAAAAAATATTAAAAAAATTTAATAAATTTAAAAATCAAAATAAAAGAACTAAAAAAAAATAAAATAAAATAAAAAAAAATTAAATTAAAATAAAAAAATAAAATAAAAAATATTAAAATTTAATAAATTAAAAAAATAATGAAATGAATTAAAATGTATTAAAAATAGTAAAAAACTGAATAAAATAAAATAAAATAAAATAAACCATAGAAGTAAAATAAAAAAATTTAAAATAAAAAAAAAAACAATGAAATAAAAATTGAAAAACATAAAAAAAGATAAGATAAAAATAAAAAAAAAAATAAAATAAAATAAAAAATTATGTAAAATAAAAAAATAACAAAATAATAAATGAAATAAAAAAAAAAAAAATAAAAATTTAAATTGAAAAAACAGAAAGAAAAAAGTATGAAAAAAAACAAAATAACATGATATAAAACAAAAAAAAAGAAATAAAATAAAAAAAAATTAAAAATTATATAAAATAAAATAAAAAAATTAAGTAAAATAAAAAAATAAAATAAAGTACAAAAAAATAAAAATAATAAATAAATAAAACAAGAAAAAAATTTATTTAAATAAAATAAAACAAACCAAAAATAAAATAAAGAAATTGAGAATAAAAAAAAACAATAAAATAAAATAAAATATTAAAAAATAAAATAAAATAAATTGCAATAAAGCAGAATAAAACAAATTAAAATAATAAACACAGAATAACCCATATTCATGTATTCAGATTTACCTGGGGCTTATACATATATTCACATTGTTATGCACAACAAACTCTTTCAACTTTAGTTTTCTCTAGACACACTTAACTCAGTATAGCCGACGGCAAGTGCATATTATAAGTGAATATTAATAAAAACATAACCACACATTTACATATATAATAGACATGATAAGCCGCAGTCGCTAAGACAGTGATGCACGCCATAGCTGCATGAAGCCTTCTTAAGCTACTTAACTTTCAGTTATGTATCTAGGAGTAAAGTGACCTGAATACAAATCAGTTCATGCTAAATATAAAATCATTACAGATTTTTTAAGCATTCATTTACACTTTGCATCGTTTTGCTGAGGTTGTGCATCACTGGGCTTTCAATCTTTTTAGCCTAACAAATAGCCTAAAGTTAGGAACACAATCAACTCTATTTCTATTGTTTCTAACAACAAGCAAATTTTTTTTTTTTTTTTTTTTTTTTTTTTTTTGTTGTTCTCCAACAAGTTTCTCCATAATATTCGAGACGCCTGTAGGTATGCAAGGAAATAAATTCGTTATCGCATTTGTTCAGTAAACAATGAAGTTTAGTTTGAAAAAGTGTTAATTTATTAAACGCTTATGATTAAAACTAATATGAATATTTAAATTGGATAAAATTAGATTACTTTTAGTTTAATTTCGAGCTTGCTGAATAGGGGATTTTCTACAGAAGAAAACATGTGAATGAAAACCATTTTTTTAATTTTGTATATAATTATTTGTTTAGATAATTTTTTTTTTAGATATTTTTCGTCTTATTTACATTTTATTTTATTTAATTTAATATTTTTTTTTTTTTTTTTTTTATTTGAATTTATTTTTTTTTTTTTTTTCTACACAAGATTTTCATGTTTATAGTTTTTTTATGCAAATTGTATTTCTACAACTTTTATTATTTGTGAGTCTATTGTTCTTTTCTGTTTTATTCCCTGAAGCGACTAACAACGGCGCGGCTGTAACTTGAGTGCGGAAACACGCACATATTAGAAGCACCACTTGAACTGTAGTTCAGCGCTGCCAAAATGCGTGAGTTTATATAACTAGCTCTTTGCGGCACATACATATGCAGACATTCACATACATATAAACATATATGCTAGCGATATATAGTAATACTCTTGTAAAGGTGTTAGCGTTGTATAAACCTATTTGCATAAATTGTTAAATGGTCGAGTGAATTGTTTTGCGTGCATACTTTTAGGCGCACAAACAAGTTGTGTAATACAAGGCATGCTTAAATCGTACATATTTTTCACTGCTTTACCTTTATTTCTGTTTTACACTGTTTCCCTCTCTTTCTAACTTACAATGTGCAAATACGCAAATATTTTAATAGAAAGCAAGAATAAATTAATATTTTATTCATGCGTTGCTTTCATGAGAGGCTCATGAAAAGCATACTTTAAGGAGCTTAGAAGGTTATTATGGTTTATTTTATTTTATTTTATTTTATTTTATTTTATTTTATTTTATTTTATTTAATTTTTTTAATTTAATTTTATTTCACTTTTTTTCTCCTCCCACTTTATTTTATTTTATTTTATTGTATTTTATTTTATTTTATTATATTTTATTTTATTTTATTTTATTTTATTTTATTTTATTTTATTTTATTTTATTTTATTTTATTTTATTTTATTTTATTTTATTTTATTTTATTTTGTTTTATTTTATTTTATTTTATTTTATTTTATTTTATTTTATTTTATTTTATTTTATTTTATTTTATTTTATTATATTTTATTTCATTTTATTTTATTTTATTTTATTTTATTTTATTTTATTTTATTTTATTTTATTTTATTTTATTTTATTTTATTTTATTTTATTTTATTTTATTTTATTTTATTTTATTTTATTTTGTTTTATTTTATTGTATTTTATTTTATTATATTTTATTTTATTTTATTTTATTTCATTTTTTTAATTTAATTTTATTTCAGTTTTTTTCTCTTCCCACTTTCAGCTCTTATTTGAAGTTTTAGTCAATTCGGTCCCAGTTGTCTTGAATTTCTAAAAATATTTTTTATTCGGAGTAGGCTTTATTGCTATTAAAGCAATCCCAGTAGAGTGAATTTAGCTCTGTATAAAATATTACTTTCTCTTCTGGGTTGGCTCGTTGATGGCTTTTATTTATCATAAATTCTCGCAGTAGTTAAAACAAAATTATATTTAAAAATAAATTTATTTGCGAGTCGTAAAGTGGCCTGATGGCTCAAGGAATTCAAAGCATGTAATCCCACTTAAAATGTCTCCACAGATTATGCATTTTTAAACAAATTCTTTACGTTGAAAATTCAACAATAATTAAATGTCACTTACACAACTTTTTCCACACAACATAAGTTTTCTTTTACACCACAAATTACCTTCAAAGCAAGCCTCAAACAACGACAAGCCATCACAACTCACTCTCGCCATCATTGCGCTCACGAATAAAGAAACCGCAAAAGCACCAACGCATAGCGACAAAGTGAAATAAATGAATTTAAAGCTCTTGTTATCCTTGACATAATGCTTCTGACTCAATGAGTTTACTTGCTTAAACGGGGCTTAAAAGCATACCAACACGCAGTACTACTTAAATACATACATATATTTATATGCGTGGTAGTGATTACGCACCTACATGCACACTTGTAAATATTTACAATTCTACAACGCACTTGATATCGTCATCGTCTTACGTGAATTCTCATCATTTGCACGTTCAGCTTACATAATCAGCGACCAAGAAGTTTTTGCACCTTCAACTTGAATCCAACATCACCACGCATGAGGTTATAAGCATTGAAGCTATTGCCGTATTAAAGGCA
>CAXKVI010000003.1:118538163-118550663 GCA_964058755.1 Campiglossa producta
TTCTATATAATTTTAATATATATATTCTTATTTTATTTTATTTTACTTTATTTTATTTTATTTTATTTTATTTTATTTTATTTTATTTTATTTTATTTTATTTTATTTTATTTTATTTTATTTTATTTTATTTTATTTTATTTTATTTTATTTTATTTTATTTTTATTTTATTTTATTTTATTTTATTTTATTTTATTTTTATTTTATTTTATTTTATTTTATTTTATTTTATTTTATTTTATTTTATTTTATTTTATTTTATTTTATTTTATTTTATTTTATTTTATTTTATTTTATTTTATTTTATTTTATTTTATTTTATTTTATTTTATTTTATTTTATTTTATTTTATTTTATTTTATTTTATTTTATTTTATTTTATTTTATTTTATTTTATTTTATTTTATTTTATTTATTTTATTTTATTTTATTTTATTTTATTTTATTTTATTTTATTTTATTTTATTTTATTTTATTTTATTTTATTTTATTTTATTTTATTTTATTTTATTTTATTTTATTTATTTTATTTTATTTTATTTCATTTTATTTTATTTTATTTTAGTTTATTTTATTTTATTTTATTTTATTTTATTTTATTTTATTTTATTTTATTTTATTTTATTTTATTTTATTTCATTTTATTTTATTTTATTTTATTTTATTTTATTTTATTTTATTTTATTTTATTTTATTTTATTTTATTTTATTTTATTTTATTTTATTTTATTTTATTTTATTTTATTTTATTTTATTTTATTTTATTTTATTTTATTTTATTTTATTTTATTTTATTTTATTTTATTTTATTTTATTTTATTTTATTTTATTTTATTTTATTTTATTTTATTTTATTTTATTTTATTTTATTTTATTTTATTTTATTTTATTTTATTTTATTTTATTTTATTTTATTTTATTTTATTTTATTTTATTTTATTTTATTTTATTTTATTTTATTTTATTTTATTTTATTTTATTTTATTTTATTTTATTTTATTTTATTTTATTTTATTTTATTTTATTTTATTTTATTTTATTTTATTTTATTTTATTTTATTTTATTTTATTTTATTTTATTTTATTTTATTTATTTTATTTTATTTTATTTTATTTTATTTTATTTTATTTTATTTTATTTTATTTTATCTGATTTTATTTTAAAATATATATTTTATTATTTTTTAGTACTTCATAGTTGGTGTGCGGCTGAGAGTAACTTTGATTTTTTACCCATATTGGCATATCTTGCTCAATATAAAAAAAGATAGGTGGCAATCCTGCCGTCCCAAGTGGCAACACTTAGGTGAACAGACTTAGAATAAGCATGCATATTAGAATCATACACCTCTACGCCAAATTCCATCGAAATCGGGCAAGCGGTGCAAAATGCCCCAATGACTTCCAACCTGGCAAAATGGTCACAAAACAACCCCTAAATGATCCGAAAACGATCCCAAAATTGCCTCAAAATGACCAAAAAAGATTTCAAAATGATCTCAAAACGCAAAGCTATCCAAAATCGAACCCAAAATGATTCCAAAACAACCCCAAAATTATCCGCAAGTGTTTCCGAATGAATCTAAAATAAGCAATACAAAAACCCTGGACGGCAACTCTACTTGAAAATATCTTGGCATATCTTGCTCCATAATTAAACAAAATTTAGATAGGTGGCAACCCTGAAACCAACGCAAGTGGCAACGCGGAAGTAGGACGTCTTAGAAGTAAACATACTAGCCAAAGTTTATCGAAGTCGGTCAAGCTGTTGTCGAGATAGTACCACATAGATGGCAGCCCTGTAAACTGCATCAAGTGGCAACCCCCAAGAGGATAGTCATAGAAACAATTTCCATCTGCCTCCTTCTTTTCTTCTTCTCATCATTAAACTACAGCTCCAATTCAAAACTAACGACAAAGTGTTTTCCACTTAAATTCGAAATTCATAAACTTTTGACCACACTTTTTGTTGTTGCTTTATTCTTCGCTTATATTAAAGTTGTTTGCTATTAATTTCAACTTAATATTTTTCTTGTTTAGCAACATTTACTACTTTTTATATGAAGTGTATACATAGAACAACACTAAAATATGCATAATAATAGCACACAGCGAAAACTGTTGCATATAAAAGAGTAGAAAATGATTGCGAACAGAAAAGGAAGAGAACGTACACAAAGCAGCTGGTTTGATCTAACATTAAGTGTCATTTAATATGATATTAATAAACAAAAAAATGCTTAAGTAATCCTATGTATGTATATAAAAGTGTAAGCAAGGCCACGCGTTTCAAATGAAGGCCATTAAATGTAACACAAGCAGCGGCAGCAGCTAAAGCCAAAGCGCCTTGAAGTATGCTAAAGTTTAATTAAGAAAATTAATATCCATCTATTAAGCGCAGAACGAAAAAAAAAACAGAGGCACGTAATGTCACTTTGATGATGACTGCTTTAATGTAATCGAGTTGCCTGGTATCGTGCATAACTTATTGCGCCACTCAACGCTAGCTATATCATTAACTCGTTGGCTACATAAGCGTCTAAGGGTAAACAGTATTAAATAAATTGCATTTGCTTTTGAGTGAAAGCGAACGTATTTAGTTGATAAAAATTACGAAAGAAATATTTTCAAGTAGGGTTGCCACCTTACCGTAGTATATTTTTGTATTTGTATATCCGTTACTATCTCAGGAACAGCTTGACCGATTTGGATGAAATTTGGCATATAGATAGTATGATTGATTCTAAGACTATTCTTGATTCTAAGATTGCCACTTGGGGGGTGCACAGAGCTGCCACCTATCTCATATTATGAAGCGAGATATGCCAATATGGGTAACAAATGAAAGGCATTTGCGCCGACATACGAACTAAAATATTTTCAAATAGGGTTGTCGCTCAGGGTTACCATTTTACCGTATTGCATTTTTATTGCATATTTTTGGGATCATAATTGGATTATTTTTAAATCATTTTGGGATCATTTAGGGATACTTTGGGATAATTTTGGGGCTATTTTAAGATCATTTTGGGTTCAGTTTTGGATTAATTTGGGACAATTTTGAGGTCGTTTTGGGAACATTTTGGGATAATTTTTGGGTCATTTTGGGTTTAATTTTGGATCATTTTGGTTTTATTTTAGGTACATTTTGGCATGATTTTTGGATAATTTTCGGGTCATTTTCAGATCATTTTGGGTACATTTAAAGGTTTTTCTGGGGTTGTTTTGGAATCATTTTGGGGCCATTTTGGAAGCTTTTTTGGATCATTTTGGGATCATTTTAGGGTCGTTTTGGAGTCATTTTGGGATTATTTTAGGTCCATTTTGGGATGATTTTTGGATAATTTTCGGGTCATTTTGGGATCATTTTGGGTAAGTAAAATTAGCGTAAAATAGAGCACCGAGCAAGCGCGGTCACCCAGGTATCTATCTATCTATATCTTCTTCTTCTATCTTCTATATATATATATATATAATTCAAATTATGTACTTATAGACGAACTTGGCTTCTAAACGAATGAGCCGATCGTAACCAAATTTTACACACGCACTGGATATCTTCCAGGGATGGTCACAGGCTAAAAAATATTTTGATATATATAGGGGGCGTGGCACCTCCTATACAAATGGAATTTTTCATTGTCCGTATCTCTGGAAGTATTCGGGTTAGACCACTTAAATTTGGGGAGCGGTTGTACGATTTCGATCCCTACCACCTCCAAAACAATTGGGGATAACGAAAAAGGGGCGTGGCAATTTATTTGAATTAAAAATGAAGACTTGCTAGTCTTTGAAGTTAATAAATTATTTTCTTCAAAACTTAACCCTCTAATAGCTAACAATTGTTGTATGGTAAAAAAGGTATTCGCTTTTCGAATTCTTCAATAAAGTACGTCTTAACTTTATTACTTCTCATATCACTTTATTACAAAAGCATTAAAAATTTTGGATTAACGTTTTAACCCTCCGTCGACCGCATACATTTTTTTTAAATATTGGGAAATGACGATTGTATCAGAAAAAGAGGAAAGGTTAGCAATAATTTCACTTTTTTTGAATTAACCCTGTGATGACCACGAATTTTATGTTCTCAAAATGCATTAGATATAAAATACAATCTAAAAGAAATTCCTACTTGGATTAAAAAGACTCCTAGAACCACTTTCGATGACGCAATATTTTTATAAGATTTTAACCCTCAACCCCCCCCCACCAAAATAAAATTTTCTGAATTTTCCAAAAAAAATCGTCAAATTTTCTCTTTTTTATGGTGTGACGAAGACGGAAATCATGCAATGCTAAAAAATTTAAATTTTAACCCTCGAAGAACCGCTTCCTTTTAGGTTTTTTCAAAAAACCTTTTTTTTGTTATTGCAAAATAACAGTTGTTGATTGTATCAGAAAAAAAGGAAATGGTCGCAATCATTAAATTTTTTTTATTAACCCTGTGATGCCCACAATTTTGATGTTCTCTAAATGCATTCGATTTCAAATACAATCTAAAAAAATCTTACTTGGATTAAAGAGTCTCCTAGATCCATTTTCGATGAAGCAATAGTTTCTATAAGATTTTAACCCCCACCCCCCACAAAAAAAAAAAAAAAAATTCTGGGTTTCCAAAAAAATCGTCAAAATGTCTCTTTTTTATGGTGTGTAATAGACGGAAGTCTTGCAATCCTTAACAATTTTTTTAGAATATTTTAAACCTCGACGTACCACTTCATTTTAGGGTTTTTCAAAAAGTTACAATGGGTTACAATTTATTTTTTTTTTGTTAGCTCAACTAGAGCCCGACCAAAAAAAACTTCACTACAAAAAATTGTGGTGTTGGTGATTTTCGAAGCGGATTATTTTTTTTTAACTCTTGGAAATTTTACTCTATCTTAACAGTACTTTTTTAAAATACTAAAAAAAATTGTATCATTTCCATATGCACAGAAGTTATCAACTAAAATAACAAAAAAAAAAATATTTACCTACACTACTTAGCCGATTTACTTTTTTATTCTTTGCCTTTGACAGCTGTCAAAACATACCAAAAGTATGCATGAATTAAAGTGTATTAACATAATTTCAACTTTATGTGCATTAAGGGACTTTCTAAAGGACAGCTGTTTTACACAAAATTTCATACATTTATGCAATTTCACTTTTGTCTGCCTTTTTATCTCACGCTCCCCTTTTTTTCCTACACAATTTTTTTTTTTTTTTTTATTTAACTACCGCTTCTATTATGCACAGGTGGACAAGTGCTGGCGCTGAGCAACAAGACCTTGACACTGTTTTTTGTGTAAGTTCGGGTGTGACCTCGAGTGCTTTGCTGCGCCACTTATGTGGCTGGTCATTTACAAATAGAAAATTAAATAAAAAGCGGAGGCGTATTTTTTGTTTTGCATGAATGAATTTGAAAGCAAAAAAAAAAAAATAATGAAAAAAAAAACTGCAAAAAGCTAAATAAAAATGAAAAGTGGTAAAACAAATAATCATAGAGCAGTGAAATTTTTCAATTTTTTTTGCGGTTTTATTCATTTGAATTTGTTTTTTTGCCTCTCATAACCTTCAACTGCGCTAGCCCACTTGACGTGCCAGCTGGTAATTACTAAAAACACTCATAAAGCCTTAAATAGTATAATTTTGTGGGTGAAAAAATGTGTACGCTGCAGTTACTTTTGCTAAGGTATTTTTGTGTAAGTGTATTAAAGTATGTAAATACCAAGGGAGAAGTAGCTTACCCAAGAGCGTGCGTAGACTTTTTTGTGTGTTTGCATTATTTAGAAATTTACATGGTACACAGAGGGTTAAAGCGTTTATGAAAAATGTATTGTGGGTGTTGAAGGTTAATTTTTTCCATACAAATATTTTACAGCTCAGAATAGTTTATATCTTACATAAACAATTTTTTTTTGTAGTAGACAAATAATTATCTGCCTAGCACTAATTTTGCGGAGGGTTTTTACCAAGTTTTCATAGAATACAAAAAAAATGTTTGGTAAATTAAGGGTTAAAATGAACCAAAATTTTGGATTAATACAAAGTAAAATAAAAAAAATAAAATAAAATAAAATAAAATAAAATAAAATAAAATAAAATAAAATAAAATAAAATAAAATAAAATAAAATAAAATAAAATAAAATAAAATAAAATAAAATAAAATAAAATAAAATAAAATAAAATAAAATAAAATAAAATAAAATAAAATAAAATAAAATAAAATAAAATAAAATAAAATAAAATAAAATAAAATAAAATAAAATAAAATAAAATAAAATAAAATAAAATAAAATAAAATAAAATAAAATAAAATAAAATAAAATAAAATAAAATAAAATAAAATAAAATAAAATAAAATAAAATAAAATAAAATAAAATAAAATAAAATAAAATAAAATAAAATAAAATAAAATAAAATAAAATAAAATAAAATAAAATAAAAATAAAATAAAATAAAATAAAATAAAATAAAATAAAATAAAATAAAATAAAATAAAATAAAATAAAATAAAATAAAATAAAATAAAATAAAATAAAATAAAATAAAATAAAATAAAATAAAATAAAATAAAATAAAATAAAATAAAATAAAATAAAATAAAATAAAATAAAATAAAATAAAATAAAATAAAATAAAATAAAATAAAACAAAATAAAATAAAATAAAATAAAATAAAATAAAATAAAATAAATAAAATAAAATAAAATAAAATAAAATAAAATAAAATAAAATAAAATAAAATAAAATAAAATAAAATAAAATAAAATAAAATAAAATAAAATAAAATAAAATAAAATAAAATAAAATAAAATAAAATAAAATAAAATAAAATAAAATAAAATAAAATAAAATAAATTAAAATAAAATAAAATAAAATAAAATAAAATAAAATAAAATAAAATAAAATAAAATAAAATAAATAAAATAAAATAAAATAAAATAAAATAAAATAAAATAAAATAAAATAAAATAAAATAAAATAAAATAAAATAAAATAAAATAAAATAAAATAAAATAAAATAAAATAAAATAAAATAAAATAAAATAAAATAAAATAAAATAAAATAAAATAAAATAAAACAAAATAAAATAAAATAAAATAAAATAAAATAAAATAAAATAAAATAAAATAAAATAAAATAAAATAAAATAAAATAAAATAAAATAAAATAAAATAAAATAAAATAAAACAAAATAAAATAAAATAAAATAAAATAAAATAAAATAATAAAAATAAAATAAAATATTTTGTATACCAACAATTGTAGTGTGATTTGTATGCCTGCATAACTCACGAATAATACGTTTTATCTATTATTTTACTATTGAGTAACTAAAAACTCTCACTCCAGCTGTCACCAAAAATTGTGCATACTCTTAGGTGTTATTAAAAAGTTTACTCTTGCGTATGATATAAATTTCTTTATTCTAATCATTGAAGCGCATCTAACATATGTAAATCCTTTGAAAAATATTCATACATCCTACCGCAATCACCCATTTTAAGCCAGCACCCAAGTCAAAAACAGGATTTTACCTTACAATTTACGCTTTCAACTTCAAAAACTCAAAAAAAAAAAACTGAGAGGTTAAAAAAAAATATGTGGAAAAGCATTAAAAATACTTTTCAGTGCGTTGCTGCAAACTAAACGAAGCATAGCAATAGCAACATAAATCCACACTTTGTGCTCGGTTTGTTTGTTGCTTATCTGCTTGCCTGCCAGTCAGCCAGTCAGTCAGCCTCTGTCAGTTTTACTCATTTTAATGGGATACGATTTAGTCTGCTCACCACTTTGAAGTTACAGCTTGGCTTTGTTTGCGCTCCTTGCTCGTCAGCGAAATTCCAAAACGCAAAATCAAATTTACACGCAGATCCCCTTTGTGTGAGGCAACAAGCGTCAGCAGCACACACAAATACAGGAGCAGCAGGTGTATTCAAACAAGTTCAGAAGAATTGTTATACACCTTTACACATACTCAACCACTGATTTTCGGTAAGCCTTTAGCGTATTCGCAAATTGAATGGCTTTTTAGGCTTTGTGTTGGGCTACGTTTGATTTAAGTTTAGATTTTTTCGATTTTATTCCTTTTTTTGTTGTTTGGAGAGCTCGTTTTTTTCTATACAAACAACTCATAGCTTATGTGCCACATACACGCTTGTTTAACATGTAAGCAGGTGGCAACTCTTGAAAAGCATACTAGTGGCAACACTTGAATAGGGTAGCTTGAAGCACATCCAAACAGGTCTAGTAGTTTTTGAGATGAGAGGGGATATAAAAAATATATATATAAAAAATATATAGAAAATAAAATAAAATAAAATAAAATAAAATAAAATAAAATAAAATAAAATAAAATATAATATAATATAATAAAATAAAATAAAATAAAATAAAATAAAATAAAATTAAATAAAGAAAAATGAAATGAAATGAAATAAAATAAAATAAAATAAAATAAAATAAAATAAAATAAAATAAAATAAAATAAAATAAAATAAAATAAAATAAAATAAAATAAAATAAAATAAAATAAAATAAAATAAAATAAAACAAAATAAAATAAAATAAAATAAAATAAAATAAAATAAAATAAAATAAAATAAAATAAAATAAAATAAAATAAAATAAAATAAAATAAAATAAAATAAAATAAAATAAAATAAAATAAAATAAAATAAAATAAAAACAAATAAAATAAAATAAAATAAAATAAAATAAAATAAAATAAAATAAAATAAAATAAAATAAAATAAAATAAAATAAAATAAAATAAAATAAAATAAAATAAAATAAAATAAAATAAAATAAAATAAAATAAAATAAAATAAAATAAAATAAAATAAAATAAAATAAAATAAAATAAAATAAAATAAAATAAAATAAAATAAAATAAAATAAAATAAAATAAAATAAAATAAAATAAAATAAAATAAAATAAAATAAAATAAAATAAAATAAAATAAAATAAAATAAAATAAAATAAAATAAAATAAAATAAAATAAAATAAAATAAAATAAAATAAAATAAAATAAAATAAAATAAAATAAAATAAAATAAAATAAAATAAAATAAAATAAAATAAAATAAAATAAAATAAAATAAAATAAAATAAAATAAAATAAAATAAAATAAAATAAAATAAAATAAAATAAAATAAAATAAAATAAAATAAAATAAAATAAAATAAAATAAAATAAAATAAAATAAAATAAAATAAAATAAAATAAAATAAAATAAAATAAAATAAAATAAAATAAAATAAAATAAAATAAAATAAAATAAAATAAAATAAAATAAAATAAAATAAAATAAAATAAAATAAAATAAAATAAAATAAAATAAAATAAAATAAAATAAAATAAAATAAAATAAAATAAAATAAAATAAAATAAAATAAAATAAAATAAAATAAAATAAAATAAAATAAAATAAAATAAAATAAAATAAAATAAAATAAAATAAAATAAAATAAAATAAAATAAAATAAAATAAAATAAAATAAAATAAAATAAAATAAAATAAAATAAAATAAAATAAAATAAAATAAAATAAAATAAAATAAAATAAAATAAAATAAAATAAAATAAAATAAAATAAAATAAAATAAAATAATATACAATAAAAGAAAACAAAATAAAATAAAATAAAATAAAATAAAATAAAATAAAATAAAATAAAATAAAATAAAATAAAATAAAATAAAATAAAATAAAATAAAATAAAATAAAATAAAATAAAATAAAATAAAATAAAATAAAATAAAATAAAATAAAATAAAATAAAATAAAATAAAATAAAATAAAATAAAATAAAATAAAATAAAATAAAATAAAATAAAATAAAATAAAATAAAATAAAATAAAATAAAATAAAATAAAATAAAATAAAATAAAATAAAATAAAATAAAATAAAATAAAATAAAATAAAATAAAATAAAATAAAATAAAACAAAACAAAATAAAATAAAATAAAATAAAATATTATTAATATTATTTGATTTGATTTGATTTGATTTAATTTGATTTTCCTTATTTTATTTTAAACATTTCCACAAACTCTAAACCCCATTACGAACATCGTTTGCAATTACAGTTCCGATTTAAAAAATAAATACTTTTTCTGCATATTTTTTCAAAAAATTGTATTTCAAAAAATTCTTTAATCCCATAACTTCTCTTCATTTCTTTTTACAGGATGGCACAGCAACGTCCACAACTGCTCATCATCTCCATATCCCTACTCTATTGGTTACGTCATACAACAGAATGTTGGAAATTCGATGGCGGTGGTCTGGGTGTAATCGGTCCTAGCACGCAGCACGATTACAATTACCCGCCTGTCGCACCACCCACCTTAAATGCACTCAAATTTATTGCCACACACACACATTCACGGCCAGCACGTAGCGCTTCAGCGTCATCAATGGGTGGCGCGACATCATCGAATGTCGCAGTGGCACGTGGTCCACCACCAGCTGTACCACCGCCAAGTGGGAATAGTGGCTCGATGGCAGGTGGTAGCTTTTCGGCATTATTAAATGGACAACCAGATATTTTATATGCCTGCCCGTTGAATAGTATGTGCCAGTGTGCGGGTTTGCCCAACGAAACGTCAACATTGATCGAAATAAATTGTAATGAAGTGGCGTTATATAAATTTCCAGGTAAGTGAGAGAGAGTATTCTTGGGGTCTATAAATTGTATATGTGGGTGTGAGCAGAAAACTAATAATTACTCAATAATGCAGAAGAAAAACAATTAACCTTTTTTTATGCAACAGTCAAAATTTGCTAAAGTCTAAGATGTTCCAGAATAAATCATCCTCATTAATTTTTGAGCCTAATTTTCGTTTGTTTCTCTGTCTTATACGGACAAAGGAAAGACCTTTTTTTAGCTACTACATAGTAATTAGGTTTCCATATAAAGCAGGGGTGCCCAGGCTTTTTAACTTTGTGAGCCATAAAACAACATTCGTAATTTTTACAACAACATCGTTTTTGGAATCACAAAAAAATATTCGAAAGAATTATTGGTTTGTTGTTGCTACATGATCTTGTTGGGGGCCACAGCGGGCCAAAAGTGTCACTGGGTGGATATGCCTGATTGAAAGAGATGAGCAATGCTAATTTTGCCCAAAAGTTCCATAAGAAATAGCTGAATTAAATATAAGGAGAAGTTTCTATGTTAAGTGATGGTATTCGTATTAGGATGGGATTGAAGAGAATATCCTAAATATTTTAAGGCAGGCGAAAATTGCAAGCTAATTATAATAAAAGTTGGTTGAAGCTGAAAACCAGCTACCAGCAGCAAGCACTTAGCCGAAAATAGGAAACCGAAAATAATTACAAGACAGAAAAAATGCTCATATCGGACAGCACAACCCCTCACTCACTCGGCTGGAATGTCACGCGTTGAGACATAATCTAACTGCTTGTGAACCAAAGGTTTATTGTAGAGCCGTTGAGAGCAAATCAGGCCTAGGCACCTAGCGACACAATTGTCCGAAAATTTGAGAACCCAATTAAATCTAACAATGAATTTGTTTCTGCGCTTGTGAGAGCGCTATGTTCGCTCTGATCAATCAATAAATGTCGTTGGTTATGCTTAGTTTCTCACTTGCAAGCACCGAGGCAACAACATTGCCGGTTGTCACGGTCGTTTCTAGTGAGTGACGGAAGCAAAAAGAGTTAACATTATTTGATTGCTGCGATGACCGCTCTTTCACTAATACGCCCTCACTTTCTGTAGGGTCCCTGGAGCAGGTCCATTTAGTGACAGCCTGTTGCCTCGTATCAAAAATTATAAACTGAAAATGATTCCGGTTTCATACGATATGATAGTTTGGGTTGGGAGGTGTTACGCCCCTTTCTTTAATACACCCAATTTTTCTCAGATTTTACCATATTGATCCTGTCAAAGATTAATTCTCTGGATGGTTTTTGGTATTGGAGAGGCCGATTCATGTGGGTGAGAATCCCTAAGTCACCGCTGATTACTCTCATGACGTAGGCGTCTACTCTTAGGCATTACCTTTCATGGGTTCAGAGACCCTGGTGAAGCCCCGATTCCAAAGACTCCAAGTGGGTCCGCAGGAATCATACAGACAGTGGTAAAATCTTGGTACCAAAGTCTCCAATGGGTGCCCATGAACCGTACAGGCAGTGGTGAATTCCTGGTTCCAAAGTCTCCAAGTCGGTCCACAGGAATCATACAGACAGTGTTGAGTTCCCAGTTCCAAAGTCTCCAAGCGGGTCGAAATCAACCATACAGATCGTGGTGAATTCCTGGTTCCAAAGTCTCCAAGTGGGTGCCCAAAAACCGTACAAGCAGTGGTGATTTCCCGATTCAAAAGTCTACACGTATCTCCACATTAACAATACAGACAGTGGTGAATTCCTGGTTTCAAGGTCTCCAAGTGGGCCCGCAGAAAGCATGCAGACAGTGCTGAATTCCCAGTTCCAAAGTCTCCAAGTGGGTGCCCATAAACGTACAAGGAGTGGTGA
>CAXKVI010000003.1:118555663-118558163 GCA_964058755.1 Campiglossa producta
AAATAAAATAAATTAAAATAAAATAAAAAAAAAAATAAAATAAAATAAAAAAAATAAAATAAAAATAAAATAAAATAAATAAAATAAAATAAAATAAAATAAAATAAAATAAAATAAAATAAAATAAAATAAAATAAAATAAAATAAAATAAAATAAAATAAAATAAAAATAAAATAAAATAAAATAAAATAAAATAAAATAAAATAAAATAAAATAAAATAAAATAATACAATAAAATAAAATAAAATAAAATAAAATAAAATAAAATAAAATAAAATAAAATAAAATAAAATAAAATAAAATAAAATAAAATAAAATAACATAAAATAAAATAAAATAAAATAAAATAAAATAAAATAAAATAAATTAAAATAAAATTAAAAAAAAATAAAATAAAATAAAATAAAATAAAATAAAATAAAATAAAATAAAATAAAATAAAATAAAATAAAATAAAATAAAATAAAATAAAATAAAATAAAATAAAATAAAATAAAATAAAATAAAATAAAATAAAATAAAATAAAATAAAATAAAATAAAATAAAATAAAATAAAATAAAATTAAATAAATAAAATAAAATAAAATAAAATAAAATAAAATAAAATAAAATAAAATAAAATAAAATAAAATAAAATAAAATAAAATAAAATAAAATAAAATAAAATAAAATAAAATAAAATAAAATAAAATAAAATAAAATAAAATAAAATAAAATAAATTAAAATAAAATAAATTAAAATAAAATAAAATGAAAATAAAATAAATCGATTTTCATTTTCAAAACGGTCTAAGGCATTTAAATCAGCAACAGTTACCTTTCCATCCTCTTTTTAAACTCCTTCACATGTTCATATGACGACAAAGATTATAAAGTACAAGTCTTGAATATTTTTATTCCGAAAAATATGTTCATTTTCAATAGTAACGTACAATTTTTATTCTCTTTGCATTGCTGTTCGTATTGCATATAACTACCATGATTTTGCTGGAACGTTTTTTGAATTTAATGCTTAATCAGTGAAATTCACATGGAGCACGTATTTAATTTAGCTAAGCAAGAGAGAAGTATACAAAATATTGAACGAAATGGCAAGATGAGCAAACGGAGGAGATTAGAAAAATGAGGAAAATTTGATTAAAGTAAAATGAGAAGCATAAATGGTGTATACATAGATAAATTTATTACAAAAATTATACTATATCTTTTTATGGCTTAACTAAGTCAAAACTCAGCAAGCCAGTTTGAGCGCCTAGATGTGTGCTTCACTTAGGAACATATCATACAGGCTTACTTTTTTGGATTCGGAAAGTATGAAGCTACCTATCCGGTCATCTTACCAAATTTTTACACGAGAAAGTGGCCCATCATTTCCCGGATCAGCTATCGCATAGCTAAAAATTGCATACTTTCAGGCGCAATATTTTATTTTTGAATTTTAGTTGTAAATACATAACTATTAGGTTTTTTACTCGCTTATATTCCTAACCTTTGTTTTAACAGCTAGCGCTTGCAAAGTCAAGTGCCCGCTAACTACCAAATGCATGCGGAAAATTTTAACAGCTCAATTTTAACGTACGCCAATTTCGTGGTGCCTAGCTTTTTCGCAGTAAAATTGATTGAAATTTGCACCTGAATAAATCATAAACTGAATTGGCGAATGTGTTTGCGAGGGGCAAGCTATCAGTGCACAAATATATACATATGTGCATATTTGGGTAGCTTGTATGCATGTCTTCCCCTACATGTAAATGCAGTTACCAATGAAGGTATTCACATAGCAAAAAAAAAAAAAATAAATATTTGCCAATATAGAAACGTTTGCAAAAATTAATTGCAGCGTAAACAAAAATTTCCGAAACGCGAAAATTTCACTCAAAATAGATCAAGAGTTGGCGTCGCTGTAGTATAGTGCTTTTAATAATTATAGTTTCAAGTTTAGATTGTTAATTTGTTTTATTTTATTTGGATTTGTTTCCTTTTTTATACCCAGCTGTACTTGTACACAGGGTATTATAACTTTGTTAGGATAACGGTTGGTTGTACAGGTATAAAGGAATCGAGATAGATATAGACTTCCATATATCAATATGATCAGGATCGAAAAAAAATTTGATTGAGCCATGTCCGTCCGTCCGTCCGTCCGTCCGTCCGTCCGTCCGTCCGTCCGTCCGTCTGTCCGTTAACACGATAACTTGAGCAAATAATGAGATATCTTCACCAAATTGGGCATGCGTACTTATTTGGGTTCAGAATAGATTGCTATTGAAAATGGGTAAAATCGGACCATAACCACGCCCCTTTTTCAATATCGAAAATTTCGAAAAACGTATAAAATGGGTTAATTCAGTATTAGAAGCAGCTACAATGATAAAATTTGCAATATGTATTGATTTAGATGTTCTAAGGCCGATTTTATAAAAAATTTTGAAAAGGGGGCGTGGTACCGCCCACGTATATTTGAAGAAATTTTAAAATTTTTTTTGACTCTTAATAAC
>CAXKVI010000003.1:118560663-118563163 GCA_964058755.1 Campiglossa producta
TTATTTTATTTTATTTTATTTTATTTTATTTTATTTTATTTTATTTTATTTCAATTGGTGGTTTATTTATGAAACGCGCCCTATAGCCGTTTACATACACATCTCGTAAGTGCATACATATGCTACGCTAGCAAACTATTTAAATTAGAAAAAATTGCCTTGCATCCATTTACTAGCAACGTTACCACACCTATCTAACAAATCATCTATCAACTCAGCTCTAATGGTTGTAGCGCCTAATGGCTGACTAAACTAATGCCTCAGTTGGTGTTGCGCGCTTGCTAGCGGTATACATTCATATCTTTGGATGGCTTTACATTTTAGTAGTTGTAACAAAATATTGGCAATTTTTACTAGTTTGCTATCCCACGTTTGCTGCCATCCATCGTTTGCCATATGTTTTTAAGGTTGTACATTAATTGGGGCATGCACAGTGCGGTTGTATATTTTTAGGTGTTGTGCTATAGCGCTTACATGCATTAGTTTTTACTATAGCAACATAAAATTGTATGCGTTTCAGCGATATATCGAAAAAATAAAAGTAGCCTAAGTAAATTTTTCTGGAAAGTATTTTTTTGGTAGTAAAAAGGAGGTATAAAGCAACTAACGAGCTAGGTTTTTTCAAACTGTTAATTTTTAGATTTTACGAGAACATAAGTTCTGTTATAGAGCATAAAAACAGTTTTTTTAATATATCGACTCCAGTGCCACCTATCGGGTTATTTCAGCACTCATTAGCACCGTTCGTTTGATGCCCATATAGTACTACATCCTAAAGTGATTCTAAAATTACCCTGAAGTTTTGCCAAAATGACCCCAAATTTACCTCAAAATTACCCCAAAATGATCCCAAAATGACTTCCGAAATATTCCCAAAATGACCCAAAATTTACCCCAATATGATCCCAAAATGATCCCAGCATGATCCCAATATGACCCAAATCGACCATCGAGTCGTCTTAACATGACCCGAAATCGACCTCGACAGGACTCCAAACTGACCCCAAAATGACTCTGAAATATTGGCAAAATCACTTCAAAACATTACCAATATGATCTAAAAAATGATTCCAACATGACTCCAAAATGATCCAAATAAGACCCCAAATTGACTTCCAAATAATCCCAAAGTTAACACAAAATGACCCCAATATGACCCCAAATTTATCCCAAAAAGACCCTCAATTGACCACAAAGAGATCCCAAGAAAAGACCCCTAATTGACCTACAAATTATCCAAAAATCATCCCACATAGAACCCAAAATGTTCCAAATATCACCCTAAATTGATCCTTAAATGATCGCAATATAAGCCCAAAGTAGTCCCGAAGCTGTAATCGGTCTGTGCAAGAACAACCTTAGGATCATCACAGGAGTCCTCACAGGCCACTGCAGGCTCAAGGCCTATATGCATCGCATCCAGCAGCGTGTGCCGCTTCTGTGATTGCGAGGATGACACCGCGGAGCACATAGTGTACAAATGCGACGCTATCTCTAGAAGAAGGATCCATGACTCTAGAGGGCAAGCACGTACATCAACTAGGGCCAACCTTGATTCTGGATTTTCTGAGAGCGATCGGCTTGGAAGATGTGCTATGAACATATGAGGGCACACTAGATCTTAAGGTCGCAGTGCTTCATTTGAATTATTATTGTTATTATTAAGTAGTCCCGAAATTATCCCAAAATGATACCGAGAATGGTCCCGAAGGGATGCCGAAAATGGTACCGAGATTATGCCGTATATAGTTGGCATAAGGGTATATTTAGCCGGGGTCTCAGGTACTTTTTTTTCATTTTCAAATAACTGCTTAGAAATGAATTGTTGCCTACTTTCAGGCAGCAGGATTTATTTTTCTCTGCTAAAGCCTTTCAAGTACTTTGTACAAAGATTTTGTCTGAGAGCACCCTTAGTAAAATTTTCCAACGAATGGTTTCCAAAATTGTTTAAACCTCTGGCGACCCGGGAAATGCCATTTAATTTAGAGTGTCCATAACAGTTGCCCAAAAAACGTTCAGACAGAGAGATTTTAGAACTAAAATGTCCAAAAAAAATTATTCTCCCTCAGATTTTGCAATATGTTGTATCTTCACTATGTATTTCACGCCGGTGTGAATTTTAACCCTTTTATCAATTTCGAAAATGCGATTTAAGGAAATCACGAAAAACAGTTGCATACTTTAAGGCGCAAGTTTTTTTTTTAAATTATTATCAAACCCAGATTTCTCAGAAGAAATAAGCATAATCCACAAAACTGTACAAAAATGACAAAATCAAACTGTTGCTTACAAATAGTTATCACATCACAGATTTCTCTTCGCACCGGCACAATCATCAAAACGGCCAGCAGTATCATTAGCGCTAGCACCAAATCCATATGCAGCATAAATGACGACAACCGGTAGCACATTAGCTGTCCGTTGTTGGCAAACGCCAGCAGGCAATGTAGACGAAAAAAGTAAGAAGAAGATTAAAATAAAGGAAAACAAAAAAAAAACG
>CAXKVI010000003.1:118568163-118595663 GCA_964058755.1 Campiglossa producta
GCTTGCAAGAAGCAAAAGTAAAGCCAAAATGAAACAATAATTTTTAGTGCGAAAAGCGGAAAAGAAAAGTTTGCTTTTAACACAAATGCTGCAGATTTTTTGTAGCGTGAATTGTGTTGAAATATTGTTTTGTGTATAATTTGTAAAAGAGATTGCATGTATTTGAATGTAACATAAACCTTTCACTTGTGGACTTTTAAGAGCAAAAAAAGGACGTGTGGCATTCGGAGACTGCCGCGGTAAAGCTGTTGCGTATCACTTTTTATCAAGTTATGCAATCATAATATTTATGAAAACTCAATGAGCATATTTATGACTTTAGAGCAGTACAACCTTAACCTGTTAACAGTATAGCCTAAAAAGAGTCATCAACCTATTTTATATAGTGTACAGCTCCAATTTTATGTAATCGGCCTGCGGCTAACATCAGTACAACGTCATACTGTTAGTAGTATAGCCTAAATGTAGACAACGCTTACAGCTCTAATTTTAATGTAATGTAATGTACAGCTCCAATTTTATGTAATCGGCCTGCTGCTAACATCAGTACAACGTCATACTGTTAGTAGTATAGCCTAAATGTAGACAACGCTTACAGCTCTAATTTTAATGTAATGTATTGTAAAGCTCCAATTTTATGTAATCGGCCTGCTGCTAACATCAGTAAAACGTCATACTGTTAGTAGTATAGCCTAAATGCAGGCAACGCTTACAGCTCCAATTTTAATGTAATTTAATGTGCAGCTCAAATTTTATGTAATCGGCCTGCTGCTAACATCAGCACAATGACATACGCCTAAATGTAGGCAACGCTTATATTTACTTTTGTCAAGTTATGTTGCTAACGCCGAACCTTTTAACATTGAAAAAAAGTCCGTTACGAACTTTTTTAACATTAACATTTTTTCATTTCACTCCCACCGCTAATGCCTGCGATAAAATCTATACAATAGCTTAAAAAAAAAATTTAACACGACAACAAACTTGATAAAATTAACCATAGATAGGCATTTTCTCAATATCTCGACTGCAGCGCCACCTATAGGGTTAATTTTTTTCAACAGCGTTGTTGGATCGAACCATAAATACGGATTTGTAAATATAATGACTCCAGCTCCATCTAGCGGGAAAAATATATCATATGTGGAGAGAACTTACCCAAGGAATAAACTGTCCGAATTTTACGGAAATCGGCTCAGTAGTTTGTGGGCCAACTTTTTGTGAGATAGATCGCTATACCAAGACTGCTAATTTTTTAAATAAGATGGTCTTCAGCGTCACACTTTCTTCAGTAAAACCCTACTTCCAACAAAACTCAACAAGCTAATAAAATAATTAGGCTACGTGCATATAAAAAATAGCAACTTCTCCCGCTTTCGTCCTCATTTTACCTTCATCCCCTCCTTTTTAAATATTTCACTTTAATAATGTAGGTACGCAGCGGAAAAGCTTTCATTACGATTATTGTTTCTCTCAAGCGCTATGTGCTTCATTTTCACGCTCTACTTAAACACGCTTTGGAAATGAGTTTACATTTTGGCGCAAGTTTTTTTGCTGTTTCGTTTATTGCGCTCTAAAGTCATTCGCTAACTAGAAAAACAATGCCACCTAGTCGTTACACTTTCGCTTTTTCGTTTTGTGTAGAAGTTGTTTGTATTTACATGTTGCGTTTGTAAAGCACCTTTATATTAACTTTACTGAAAGTTTCACTCAGGGTTTTTCACTTTATTTAAAAGCATATGCTTTAGTCTATTTAGCAGCAATTTTATAAATTGAGTTTTAATGCGTACCGTTTAGAGTTTATTTTTATTTATTTTTGTTTAGAATTCGTTGTAGTTGTTCGCAGATCTTTTTTTTTCTAGGATCTTTTCAAGAAGAAGAAACCAGTCCATTTCTTCAAATACTCCCTTTAATACTAAAATTCATTTCTTAAATTTTGTCTGAGATTGGGCGTGTTAAAAACGCATTCTGAAAGGAAAAGGGAATTTTTAAAACAAATTCCATGGTACCTCGCCTTTGAAAAAGTTTTAAGATAGTGCAGTTTTCAAACAAATTCTTAGATAGAACGTTTTCTGAAAATCTGGGAATCTTCCATTCAACCGACGATATGTAGTTTGAAAGATTTTTAGTGAGAGAGAGTGAGTCTTTCAATTGAAAGCCAACGAATTGACTGCGTAGAACTTAGCGAACCTTACTTAACAAAGGTGAGAAAAAATTGCATAGGTTGTTATACCTTTCATGAACATGAAATGGTATTATAACTTTGTTCCGATGTTTGTAAATATGAGAAGAAGAAGAGATAGACCCATCAATAAGTATACCGAAATGATCAGGATGACGAGATGAGTTGATTTAGCCATGTCCGTCTGTCCGTCTGTCTGTTTGAACGCAAACTAGTCCCTCAATTTTTGAGATATCTGGCTGAAATTTTGTATGTGGCCACCATTTTGTAATATAGGAATCATTTGTCGGAACTGACAAGATCGGACCAGTATAACATATAGCCCCCATACAACCGATTGTTCAGATATAAGGTTTTTTGGCCAAAACTTCCGCAATTAAAAAGTTAGGAACGTAAAATTTTGCAACTCGAGTACTTTCTATTTATGTAGTGTATATAGTGAAAATCAACGAGATCGGGCAAATGTAACATATAGCCCCCATACAACCGATTGTTCAGATATAAGAATTTTTGGCCAAAACTTCTGCAATTAAAAAGTTAGGAACGTAAAATTTTGCAACTCGAGTACTTTCTATTTATGTAGTGTATATAGTGAAAATCAACAAGATCGGGCAAATGTAACATATAGCCCCCATACAACCGATTGTTCAGATATAAGGTATTTTGGCCAAAACTTCTGCAATTAAAAAGTTAGGACCGTAAAATTTTGCAACTCGAGTACTTTCTATTTATGTAGTGTATATAGTGAAAATCAACAAGATCGGGCAAATGGAACATATAGCCCCCATACAACCGATTGTTCAGATATAAGGTTTTTTGACCAAAACTTCTGCAATTAAAAAGTTAGGAACGTAAAATTTTGCAACTCGAGTACTTTCTATTTATGTAGTGTATATAGTGAAAATCAACGAGATCGGGCAAATGTAACATATAGCCCCCATACAACCGATTGTTCAGATATAAGAATTTTTGGCCAAAACTTCTGCAATTAAAAAGTTAGGAACGTAAAATTTTGCAACTCGAGTACTTTCTATTTATGTAGTGTATATAGTGAAAATCAACAAGATCGGGCAAATGTAACATATAGCCCCCATACAACCGATTGTTCAGATATAAGGTTTTTTGGTCAAAACTTCTGCAATTAAAAAGTTAGGACCTTAAAATTTTGCATCTCGAGTACTTTCTATTTATGTAGTGTATATAGTGAAAATCAAAAAGATCGGGCAAATGTAACATATAGCCCCCATACAACCGATTGTTCAGATATAAGGTTTTTTGGCCAAAACTTCTGCAATTAAAAAGTGAGGAACATAAAATTTTGCAACTCGAGTACTTTCTATTTATGTAGTGTATATAGTGAAAATCAACCAGATCGGGCAAATGTAACATATAGCCCCCATACAACCGATTGTTCAGATATAAGGTTTTTTGGCCAAAACTTCTGCAATTAAAAAGTTAGGAACGTAAAATTTTGCAACTCGAGTACTTTCTATTTATGTAGTGTATATAGTGAAAATCAACAAGATCGGGCAAATGTAACATATAGCCCCCATACAACCGATTGTTCAGATATAAGGTTTTTTGGCCAAAACTTCTGCAATTAAAAAGTGAGGAACATAAAATTTTGCAACTCGAGTACTTTCTATTTATGTAGTGTATATAGTGAAAATCAACCAGATCGGGCAAATGTAACATATAGCCCCCATACAACCGATTGTTCAGATATAAGGTTTTTTGGCCAAAACTTCTGCAATTAAAAAGTTAGGAACGTAAAATTTTGCAACTCGAGTACTTTCTATTTATGTAGTGTATATAGTGAAAATCAATCAGATCGGCCAAATTTAACATATAGCCCCCATACAACCGATTGTTCAGATATAAGGTTTTTTTCCCAAAACTTCTGCAATTAAAAGTTAGGAACGTAAAATTTTGCAACTCGAGTACTTTCTATTTATGTAGTGTATATAGTGAAAATCAACAAGATCGGGCAAATGTAACATATAGCCCCCATACAACCGATTGTTCAGATATAAGGTTTTTTTGGCCAATACTTCTGCAATTAAAAAGTTAGGAACATAAAATTTTGCAACTTGAGTACTTTCAATTTATGTAGTGTGTAGAGGAAAATCAAGAAGATCGGGTAAATATAACATATATTTAGCCCCATACAACCGGTTGTTCCGATATAAGGTTTTTTGGCCAATACTTCCGCATTTAAAAAGTTAGGAACGTAAAATATTGCACCTTTAGTACTTTCTACATATGTAATGTGTATAGTGTAAGTCAGTACAATTGAACACGTATAATATATAGCCTCCATACAATCGATTGTTACGATAACTCGGATCCTATTATTTTGTAAGTTTTTTTTAAATTATAACAAAGATGTGTAATGTGTATAGTAAATATAGTTAAATTGAAACAGGCTGTACTGGGGATCGAACAGTGAAAATCGTGACGCTTATTCATGAAAGGTATATAGCCTTCGGCACAGCCGAAGACAGCTTTCCTTACTTGTTTTTATTTTATTTTATGTGATTAAACACTCTGTTTTAAGGAGTTTGAACCTTAGCCATAAAACATCTTTGCTTTCTTCCTTTTTTCTCAAATCCTTACAAAGTAATTGAATTATGCAAAAGCAATTAAATTTACAGAAGAAATTTCACTAAGTAGATAAATATTATCGGATTAAATTTTCCAATTGATTACATCAGAATTGCAAGTAGTTTTCCAGTAGAGCATATGCGTTTCTTTTTCTGCACAATGCAAATTATTTGTTACGCTTCAGCAAACTAATGCGCCAATTACTTTTCAATTCATTTTTCTACTTTCAATTTCTCTTTCCCACGTAATTTTTTTTTTTTTTTGTCTTGTGGAAAATTTGAAGTCTCTTGCTGCTTCTAACTTCAGACTTACTTCAATGCGTTTATTGCATGAAAGACCACAAGAAAAAAAAGAAGAAGCGTGAAAATTTGCATAAAAAATTCAATTTCATTGAAATGTTTGCATAGTAAAAAAAAAAGAAAAACTGTTTGCAAAAGTAATTTTATGCTCTGCGCATTTTTTTATACAAATTTTCACTTTCACGGCAATTCAATTCATTATGAGCCTGTCAGCCATTAACGCACGTGCGTTTGTTCTGCGGATTTTATTTTTACTTTTTTTTCTTCTCTTGCATTTTTTACTTTTTCGAGTTGTTCCCTTCTACCTCTCACTTCTCCTTTCTTTTTTCATTGATGCGGTTTCCACGAATTTACATAATTTACTTATTTAAATTTTGGCGCATTCATATGATTTATTTATAACCCATCAAGGTGACGCACATAAACATATGAAAGCCAATACTCATAAATTTTGCACTTACAAGGACGTCAATCAATTTCTGTGTCCTTGAATTTTGGGAGGCGCAGTATTCTAGTTGACGGCCTTAAAACACTAGTACCTAGGTGACGGAGCTTGCTCGGTGCTATCAATTTACCGCTTACTTTACTTGCCCAAAGTGATCTCAAAATTACCCTAAAATAATCCCAAAATAATCCTAAAATGATCCCAAAAAGACCCTTAAATGTTCCCCAAATGATCCGAAATTGAACCAAAACGACCCAAAAATAATCCCAAAATGACCCCAAAATGACCCTAAAATGATGTAAAAATTATTTCCAAATGACCCCAAAAACACCCTTAAATGTACCCAAAATCATCCGAAAATGACCCCAAAATTATCCAAAAATTATCTCAAAATTATCCCAAAAAATCCCAAAACGACCCCAAAAAGACCCTCAAATGTTCCTAAAATGACCCAAAAATTATCCCAAAATGATCCAAAAATGTTCGTAAAATGATCCTAAAACGACTCCAAAATGATCAGAAAATGACTCCAAATTTGTCCCAAATTAATCCAAAATTTAAACCAAAATGATCCAAAATAGCCCCAAAATTATCCCAAAATCACACCTAAATGATCTCAAAATGACCCTAAAATAATCCTAATATGATCCCAAAAAATATACAGTACAAATACAATACGGTAAAATGGTAACCCTGGGCGGCAACCCTACTTGAAAATATTATGGTTGGTATGTTGGCGAAAATATCTTTCATTTGATACCCATATTGGCATATATAGCTCCATAATTTGAAAAAAAAATTAGGTAGGTGGCAACTCTGTACATCCCCCAAGTGGGAACCCCCAAGTGGATAGTCTTAGAATCAATCATACTATCTATATGCCGAATTTCATGCAAATCGGTCAAGCGGTTCCCTAGATAGTCCGGATATACAAATATACAGCGGTAAGGTGGCAACCCTAAGTGGCAACCCCACTTGAAAATATTTTAGTTGGCATGTCGCTAAAAGTACCTTTCATTTTTTGCCCATATTGGCATATTTTGCTCCAAAATTATATATGTATATTCCACTGTAAGACTTTCTGCTTGAGTGTTGCCACTTCGGCGCTTTACAAAGTTGCCACCTATCTTAATAATTTTTTAAAAATTTCGAAAGATATGCCAATATGGGTATCAAATGATAGGTATTTTCTGCCTTATTTCAACGAAGATATTTTCGGCCAGTCTTGCTAGCTAGGGTTGCGACCTAACCCTACTTTTATTCAGGGCTTCGTATATCGAAAAAAAAAATTAAACAGTAACATATACCAGCGCAGATATTTTCAGGCAGGACTATCAGCCAGGGTTGCCACCTAATCCCAATATCCCAGTAACTGCTGAATCGATTTGGATGAAATTTTGCATCGAGATAGTTTACTTTATTCTAAGACTTTCCACTTGGGTGTTACCACTTCGATATCTAACATACCTCTGTGAATTCAAAGAAATTTTATAACGAATTCAAGGATTTTGTGCGCTTTAAAATATCAGTCTGTCTAACACTTGCAGCAAAGCAAGTTGTGTTTGAGACACACAAAAATTTGCATTTCCTGCCAAATTAAATTCATTTAAATTCATCGCTCTCAAAGCAAGTACATGCATATGCATAAAACTTAACACAAATAGTCATAGCATTTACCTAATACACACACACACACACACAACCACACTTTTTTTTGCGTTTATAAAGTATGTAGATTTCTTCAGCTTTGCTAACTCAAAGTCATTTTTAAAGCATATTTATTTATTTAAAATTTTTCGTCTGCTGAATATGCAAATTGCAGAATCATGCAAGCACATTTAACAAGTACATACACATATATATGTATATGTACGTAAATAGAGAAGCATATAAGTTTACTTACTTGAAAATTCATTCGTATCCTTTACTATATGTCAATGTATGTATGCCATTGCTTTGCAGACTTGAGCACAGCGTTGCGCATTGCCTTTGGCATTTTAGTGTGGATGTGTGTGTGTGTGTTGTATGCAACATTTCAAATTCCAACTTTGCACTAGCGGTACAATTTAGAAACCACAAGTTGTGGCACATGTAGAAGAAATGCGACGCATAAATTCGTATGCATGTGTCTTTGAGGTATGCATGTATGTATGTGTGTATGAGTACCAAGTCAGAAATATTTCAAAAACGAAAATGTATGAAGTCAATGTAGGGTAATTTGATGCGAAATTGGACAATGTCGATGTACGAACGAAGGAGTAAATAAATTGTCGATGGCTGGCAACACTAGCTGCCTGAAAATATTTTCATTGCTATATGGTATGGGCTAAATTACTTTAAATTTCACACCATTGGCATATGTATATTGCTCAATATTGAGAAAAAATTAAACTACTTGGCAACTCTGTAACCCCTCGAAGTGGCAGCATACCATCTATATGCCAAATTTGATCCAAATTGCTTCAATAGCTCCTGAGATCTTGATATTCGAAGGAATAGATAAATTGCCGTTAGGTGGCAACCCTGCCTGCAAATATCTTCTTTGGAATACGGCCGCAAATATCTTTAATTTGATACCCATATTGGCATATCTTGCTCAATATTAAAAAAAAATTAGATGGCTGGCAACCCTGTAAACCACCCCAAGTGGCAACACCCAGGTAGAAAGTCTTAGAATGAAGCATACGATCCATATGCCGTTTCCAAGATATAGAAGCTAAATATTTTCAAGTCCGTTGCCACTATTCGTTGCCTCAAGTCCGAACACTGTTGGCACTATTTTTTCATTCAAATTCCACTCTTCATAAAAACTTTTCATCGTCGCCTAAGAAGTTAACTTGGAAAAGTGTACATTTCCAAACTCATCGGTTCTTGAGGCATCGAGTATAATGTGGAACTGGATAGCCCTAGCTAAGAAGCTAAATCGAAGCTATCTCAAGACTATGCGAATGGGAGCCGGTTGAGACCGCGTTTGCAAATAATGCCCTCAGTTGAAAACATTTCTGGGGTATAGAGCTAGAAGTAGTAGTGCCTTTAAACGGTTTAGTTCTACCCTTACTCAGACCTAACCTAGAGTTTACCACAGGAAAAATGTAGACCCTAGAATGTGTTTTATTGCATGGTTATTGAACGAAATGTGCTGACGTTCCACAGAGGTAGAGGTAGAGGTAGAAGTATACGAGTATACGAAGTTCGAACGGGGGACTCATAAAATGGTGATATTAAGTAGAAAAAGGAAAGTAAAACGTGTGGAGATGGAGCTAGAGGAAGATGAAACGACAGACGAAGAGACTGAATAAAATTCTTCACATCCAGCCAAGTTATGTAGTTAATGGGAATGATGACATAAAGGAGAAGGAAATATATGGGGAAAAGGTACGACAAAGGGAAGGAAAAGATAAATATGAACTGCTAGCGATATTGAATGAAAGAAGGAGAAATAAACATGTTGAATCTCTGGACTAGCGAAAAAACATTTGATGAATGTTAATACCGCCTAGAAACCGCTAAGAGTCTGAAGGTGGGGACTTTGCATTCACAACGAATCAATTCAGCATGGAAGTACCCACATTTTCTGCAGCTTTTACTTACATAGAAATATTCACATATAAATGCATATTTGCACGTACCCAAATCCAAAGCGTCTTCAAATTGTGCATACAAATTTTCTGCTATTTTTAAAACCGCAAACATTGCTTTTGTGTGTGTTAAAATTTACATTTTATTTGCTTTGTCTTCATGAAAATATATATAATATCCGACATACATACGAATATATATTGCTTTTACATATTTATGCACATATGAAGACGTGTTTTTGTGAAGGCCAAGTAAGCGTTGATTTTTACACTTAAAATGCGCACTTGTGCTGCTTTCTTTTCTGCCAGCTCTACATTGATTCTTTTTTATAGCATTTTTACTTTTATTTGTCTTACTTAGCTTTGAGTTTTTCATATATTTTGCGATTTTACTATACCACTCACGCGCTGTCAAGGCTAAATCTCTCTGCTCTCTTGTCATCTTGTCGTATTTTTATTTCTGTTAATTTGCATGCCACAAATGTACTTTGTTGTTTGTTTGTTAAATAAAATATACAGTTATAGCACAGATGTATGTATGTATGTATGTATGTATGCACTTGTGCAGAAGTACTAAAACAAAAGCTATAGTCAACAAATCACGTATCGCGCTAGCTTATTTACATACAATATATTTACATATGTACATATGTATTTGCTGATGCAATGAGACAGTCAATAATTGCATATCACGTATACGACCTGGTGTCCGACAGCGTGTCACCATTTTCAATGTGCGACATGTATGGCCTTCGAATACAAAATTTGTAAATAAAACAAAATGTATGTGGCGCAAAGACTTTGTGCTTCACAGCAAATAAAGATATTGAAAATTTAAAGAGAGAGAGCAATTTTAATTACCAATTTTACTGGTATAAAATATTACACTCGTTGTAGTATAGATGAAGATTTTTCAGAGAACAAAAAATTAATTTCAAAATAAATTAAAATAAAATAAAATAAAATAAAATAAAATATAAAAAATATAAAAAATAAATTAAAATAAAATAAAATAAAATAAAATAAAATAAAATAAAATAAAATAAAATAAAATAAAATAAAATAAAATAAAATAAAATAAAATAAAATAAAATAAAATAAAATAAAATAAAATAAAATAAAATAAAATAAAATAAAATAAAATAAAATAAAATAAAATAAAATAAAATAAAATAAAATAAAATAGAATAAAATAAAATAAAATAAAATAAAATAAAATAAAATAAAATAAAATAAAATAAAATAAAATAAAATAAAATAAAATAAAATAAAATAAAATAAAATAAAATAAAATAAAATAAAATAAAATAAACTAAAATAAACTAAAATAAAATAAAATGAAATAAAATAAAATAAAATAAAATAAAATAAAATAAAATAAAATAAAATAAAATAAAATAAAATAAAATAAAATAAAATAAAATAAAATAAAATAAAATAAAATAAAATAAAATAAAATAAAATAAAATAAAATAAAATAAAATAAAATAAAATAAAATAAAATAAAATAAAATAAAATAAAATAAAATAAAATAAAATAAAATAAAATAAAATAAAAAAATAAAATAAAATAAAATCAGATTAAACTAAAGTAAAATAAAAAATAAAAATATATAAAATAAAATAAAACACAGTAAACAATGACGAATGCTTGAGTACTTAAATACACTTTGTTGTACAAATATATCATTTAATTAATTACCAGTAAAAAAGTCTGCTTATTTGTTCATTATATAATATTCTCAAAAACAAATATACATTTACTGTTAAATATGGACTTAGTGCTTGTAGCTGCCACTCACTAGCACGCCACAAAAAAAAAAAAACAACAAACCTTTATTTACTGCTCCACTCGTATTTGCTTTTTGGTGCCGAAATCTTTCATTGCGCACCTAAATAAAACCAAACACTTTGCATGCCGTTGAAGTAGGCTCTTGTTGGTATTTATTTAGTTTGTTGTGCTGTTACTTTGCTGATGATGTTGATGATGATACTGAAGTTGATGTTCATGTTGATATTTATTGTGGTGTTCAGGCTGGTGTTATCAACTGTTGCATTTGGCTTTTTTTGTTGTTTTAACAATAAATATATGTATACTGAAGGAGGCTAAGCTTTTGTTAGAATTTTGCTTGTTTTTATTTGCTTTCCACTTTTACTTGTCCTCGTGTGTACCTAAGTACTTCTTTCATTTTTGTGTGTTACTTGTTATTGCTCCAAGTCAATTTGAATGCAAATACTGGTTATATAATTTTATATTTTTAGTAATTTATTTTTTTTAGAGTTACTTTTATTGTCACTTTTTGTGGCACACCTACATATTATGTACCTCTACTTGGTTTTATAGGGTAGCTTTTATTTTATTTATTTAACTCAATTGATTGAAGATTTTTTTTGTGTAGTTCAAAGTAAACAATGTTTACTAAATATAAAACTTTATGGTTTTCAAGATTTCAGCTTCTTACATACCCAAATGACGATCTATATAGCGTTCGAAAGATGTACGGTTTAGAAATTGCAGGTTTTAGTAGGTTTCGCAGATTTTGGTCGATATTAAAACGAAATTTCCGTTAGAAGGCAAACCTAGGTGGCAACCCTGCCTGAAAAGATCTTCGTTATTATATGGCTGAAAATACGTTTCTTTTGATACCAATACAATACAAGTGCCCAAAGGAATAAATAAAATGAAGTTCAGTGGCAACCCTAGGTGGCAACCCTGCCTGAAAATATTTCAGTTCGAATATGGCCGAAAATACCTTTAATTTCATACCCATATTGCCTTCAATATGAGAAAAAAGTGATAGGTGGCAACCCTTTAAGCCGAGCCAAGTGGCAACACCCTAGCAGAAAGTCGTAGAATGAAGCATAGGTACTAACTTTGCGCCAAATTTGATACAAATCGCTTCAGCTGTTTCCAAAATATTGGTCAATATACCCAGCCTGGAAATGCTAATATTTTGCCGTTAAATTTGTATCACCAAGCTTAGTCTAAAACGCAAAAATTTGCCACAACTTTTGTCCATATTACACCTAAAACAAGCCATATTCATTTTTGGATCACCATGTCGTATACGCAACATTTTCGTTTCTCATCCATATTTTACTTCATATATTGTTTTAAAATATCCCTTCCGCTTTAACAAGAATGCAACCAACCAATCCTTGATATCAGCTGCAACCTCTACTCCTATACATAAGTGCTGCTGACCAAACAGGATTATCTACTTCAACATAATTTTTAACACATTTTCAAATTTTAATCTTAAAATGTATAAAAAGTAATAAAAACCAAAAAAAAAAACAAAAAAACAGCACAAAAAAAAAAACGAATACACACCCTAACATGCTACTCAGTACCACAAACTTGCAACACACACCTTGATAAAACCTGTGTTAAATAAAACAAAAACTTGCTGACCTCTAATATAAATTTAGCAGCAAGCAAAACTTATTTCTCTCTTTTTTCATGTAAAAAGTGTACGCAAAGGTAACCCAAAGCGCTTTGATAAAACAGCAAAAAGGTGTGTGGGTAAACAAACAAGATATACTTATGTACATATACATATATATATGGTTAACCGTGTGTGAGTAGTATACTAAAAAGTGATACCAGCAGCTAGAAAATTTATGGCGCTTTTTGTAACAGCTGAACCCTAAAATACTATTATTTGACGCGTGGATAAAAAAAAACAGCTAGCCATGTGTGTGTGTGTGTGAGCGCATGCATCTAGGTCTGGGGGTGCGTGTGTGAGTGGGCGCTTGGGAAAAAGTAAGCGCTGACAATGTTTCTGTCGTTTTTGCTTTTAAAACTTTTTATCTTAAAAATGATCTTTTTTTGAGCGGCCAACTCCTAGAAAGTGCAATTTTGCATAGAAAAGTTGGTACCAAATGGATGTGCTTAAAGTATGCATGCCATATGACCTAACAGAGTTTGCTGTTACTTAAATTTTTGCGACATATTTTGTGTTTCTGTAGGTATAGGACAGCCTTCTTAATTTATTTGCACTTACTTTATTTGGTTTTATTATTTTTTTTGTTTCATATATTTTCTTTATTTTATTTTATTGTATTTTATTTTATTTTATTTTATTTTATTTTATTTTATTTTATTTTATTTTATTTTATTTTATTTTATTTTATTTTATTTTATTTTATTTTATTTTATTTTATTTTATTTTATTTTATTTTATTTTATTTTATTTTATTTTATTTTATTTTATTTTATTTTATTTTATTTTATTTTATTTTATTTTATTTTATTTTATTTTATTTTATTTTATTTTATTTTATTTTATTTTATTTTATTTTATTTTATTTTATTTTATTTTATTTTATTTTATTTTATTTTATTTTATTTTATTTTATTTTATTTTATTTTATTTTATTTTATTTTATTTTATTTTATTTTATTTTATTTTATTTTATTTTATTTTATTTTATTTTATTTTATTTTATTTTATTTTATTTTATTTTATTTTATTTTATTTTATTTTATTTTATTTTATTTTATTTTATTTTATTTTATTTTATTTTATTTTATTTTATTTTATTTTATTTTATTTTATTTTATTTTATTTTATTTTATTTTATTTTATTTTATTTTATTTTATTTTATTTTATTTTATTTTATTTTATTTTATTTTATTTTATTTTATTTTATTTTATTTTATTTTATTTTATTTTATTTTATTTTATTTTATTTTATTTTATTTTATTTTATTTTATTTTATTTTATTTTATTTTATTTTATTTTATTTTATTTTATTTTATTTTATTTTATTTTATTTTATTTTATTTTATTTTATTTTATTTTATTTTATTTTATTTTATTTTATTTTATTTTATTTTATTTTATTTTATTTTATTTTATTTTATTTTATTTTATTTTATTTTATTTTATTTTATTTTATTTTATTTTATTTTATTTTATTTTATTTTATTTTATTTTATTTTATTTTATTTTATTTTATTTTATTTTATTTTATTTTATTTTATTTTATTTTATTTTATTTTATTTTATTTTATTTTATTTTATTTTATTTTATTTTATTTTATTTTATTTTATTTTATTTTATTTTATTTTATTTTATTTTATTTTATTTTATTTTATTTTATTTTATTTTATTTTATTTTATTTTATTTTATTTTATTTTATTTTATTTTATTTTATTTTATTTTATTTTATTTTATTTTATTTTATTTTATTTTATTTTATTTTATTTTATTTTATTTTATTTTATTTTATTTTATTTTATTTTATTTTATTTTATTTTATTTTATTTTATTTTATTTTATTTTATTTTATTTTATTTTATTTTATTTTATTTTATTTTATTTTATTTTATTTTATTTTATTTTATTTTATTTTATTTTATTTTATTTTATTTTATTTTATTTTATTTTATTTTATTTTATTTTATTTTATTTTATTTTATTTTATTTTATTTTATTTTATTTTATTTTATTTTATTTTATTTTATTTTATTTTATTTTATTTTATTTTATTTTATTTTATTTTATTTTATTTTATTTTATTTTATTTTATTTTATTTTATTTTATTTTATTTTATTTTATTTTATTTTATTTTATTTTATTTTATTTTATTTTATTTTATTTTATTTTATTTTATTTTATTTTATTTTATTTTATTTTATTTTATTTTATTTTATTTTATTTTATTTTATTTTATTTTATTTTATTTTATTTTATTTTATTTTATTTTATTTTATTTTATTTTATTTTATTTTATTTTATTTTATTTTATTTTATTTTATTTTATTTTATTTTATTTTATTTTATTTTATTTTATTTTATTTTATTTTATTTTATTTTATTTTATTTTATTTTATTTTATTTTATTTTATTTTATTTTATTTTATTTTATTTTATTTTATTTTATTTTATTTTATTTTATTTTATTTTATTTTATTTTATTTTATTTTATTTTATTTTATTTTATTTTATTTTATTTTATTTTATTTTATTTTATTTTATTTTATTTTATTTTATTTTATTTTATTTTATTTTATTTTATTTTATTTTATTTTATTTTATTTTATTTTATTTTATTTTATTTTATTTTATTTTATTTTATTTTATTTTATTTTATTTTATTTTATTTTATTTTATTTTATTTTATTTTATTTTATTTTATTTTATTTTATTTTATTTTATTTTATTTTATTTTATTTTATTTTATTTTATTTTATTTTATTTTATTTTATTTTATTTTATTTTATTTTATTTTATTTTATTTTATTTTATTTTATTTTATTTTATTTTATTTTATTTTATTTTATTTTATTTTATTTTATTTTATTTTATTTTATTTTATTTTATTTTATTTTATTTTATTTTATTTTATTTTATTTTATTTTATTTTATTTTATTTTATTTTATTTTATTTTATTTTATTTTATTTTATTTTATTTTATTTTATTTTATTTTATTTTATTTTATTTTATTTTATTTTATTTTATTTTATTTTATTTTATTTTATTTTATTTTATTTTATTTTATTTTATTTTATTTTATTTTATTTTATTTTATTTTATTTTATTTTATTTTATTTTATTTTATTTTATTTTATTTTATTTTATTTTATTTTATTTTATTTTATTTTATTTTATTTTATTTTATTTTATTTTATTTTATTTTATTTTATTTTATTTTATTTTATTTTATTTTATTTTATTTTATTTTATTTTATTTTATTTTATTTTATTTTATTTTATTTTATTTTATTTTATTTTATTTTATTTTATTTTATTTTATTTTATTTTATTTTATTTTATTTTATTTTATTTTATTTTATTTTATTTTATTTTATTTTATTTTATTTTATTTTATTTTATTTTATTTTATTTTATTTTATTTTATTTTATTTTATTTTATTTTATTTTATTTTATTTTATTTTATTTTATTTTATTTTATTTTATTTTATTTTATTTTATTTTATTTTATTTTATTTTATTTTATTTTATTTTATTTTATTTTATTTTATTTTATTTTATTTTATTTTATTTTATTTTATTTTATTTTATTTTATTTTATTTTATTTTATTTTATTTTATTTTATTTTATTTTATTTTATTTTATTTTATTTTATTTTATTTTATTTTATTTTATTTTATTTTATTTTATTTTATTTTATTTTATTTTATTTTATTTTATTTTATTTTATTTTATTTTATTTTATTTTATTTTATTTTATTTTATTTTATTTTATTTTATTTTATTTTATTTTATTTTATTTTATTTTATTTTATTTTATTTTATTTTATTTTATTTTATTTTATTTTATTTTATTTTATTTTATTTTATTTTATTTTATTTTATTTTATTTTATTTTATTTTATTTTATTTTATTTTATTTTATTTTATTTTATTTTATTTTATTTTATTTTATTTTATTTTATTTTATTTTATTTTATTTTATTTTATTTTATTTTATTTTATTTTATTTTATTTTATTTTATTTTATTTTATTTTATTTTATTTTATTTTATTTTATTTTATTTTATTTTATTTTATTTTATTTTATTATATTTTATTTTATTTTATTTTATTTTATTTTATTTTATTTTATTTTATTTTATTTTATTTTATTTTATTTTATTTTATTTTATTTTATTTTATTTTATTTTATTTTATTTTATTTTATTTTATTTTATTTTATTTTATTTTATTTTATTTTATTTTATTTTATTTTATTTTATTTTATTTTATTTTATTTTATTTTATTTTATTTTATTTTATTTTATTTTATTTTATTTTATTTTATTTTATTTTATTTTATTTTATTTTATTTTATTTTATTTTATTTTATTTTATTTTATTTTATTTTATTTTATTTTATTTTATTTTATTTTATTTTATTTTATTTTATTTTATTTTATTTTATTTTATTTTATTTTATTTTATTTTATTTTATTTTATTTTATTTTATTTTATTTTATTTTATTTTATTTTATTTTATTTTATTTTATTTTATTTTATTTTATTTTATTTTATTTTATTTTATTTTATTTTATTTTATTTTATTTTAATTTATTTTATTTTATTTTATTTTATTTTATTTTATTTTATTTTATTTTATTTTATTTTATTTTATTTTATTTTATTTTATTTTATTTTATTTTATTTTATTTTATTTTATTTTATTTTATTTTATTTTATTTTATTTTATTTTATTTTATTTTATTTTATTTTATTTTATTTTATTTTATTTTATTTTATTTTATTTTATTTTATTTTATTTTATTTTATTTTATTTTATTTTATTTTATTTTATTTTATTTTATTTTATTTTATTTTATTTTATTTTATTTTATTTTATTTTATTTTATTTTATTTTATTTTATTTTATTTTATTTTATTTTATTTTATTTTATTTTATTTTATTTTATTTTATTTTATTTTATTTTATTTTATTTTATTTTATTTTATTTTATTTTATTTTATTTTATTTTATTTTATTTTATTTTATTTTATTTTATTTTATTTTATTTTATTTTATTTTTTTTATTTTATTTTATTTTATTTTATTGTGCAAATTTTTTGCCACACCCTAATAAAACACACAGTCCATCACTACATTAAAAATCCTAATGTGTCGCATAAAGAGATTTTTAATGAGAAATAACAGACATTTACGATACCATCAGACACCCTACGATTCAAACGCCAAGGAGGTGTGCCAAAGCCGTAAACCTATTGAGTGATTTAATCGTTCGATAGCATAAATTGTAAGTGTTAACTACGTCGCAAACTTACTTTGGACATTTATTGTGTTTTGTGTGAGCATGAGTTTATATTAGACCGTCCAGAAAACTTCTACGGTCCAATTAGCACTGTCTTGAGTGCAAAGAAAAGTTAATAAAAAAAATTACGCTATTTGCGAAAGCACTCATTCTATTCTGCCAGTATAAGAGATATGCGTCAGACATTTTACTAACCGTTGCATACCTTTAGGCGCACCTGGAATCATTTAAGAGGCTCCAACTGTCATAATGACGCCTCATAAATAGGTCACGTGTAAGTATAAAAGAAAATTAACAAAAAAAAAATATATATAGAGGCAGTCTTATGTATAAGTACCTAAGTTAACGAAGCTTACAAGTGTCATGGCCGTGAAACTTTATTGATTCGCTTGAAGCTACAAATGTCTCTTGAAATCGCACTCTTTCACAAATTAAAAGCATTTTCCAAAGAAGCAGGACACACTTTCAATAATAGCTAATGATTGGCTACAATAATGATTTCGACGAATACAATCACACTTAAAAGGCTGCATACATACACATATTCACTGAGGATTTCATTCGAAATAGAAAGCACTACATTCTCCGATTTCTTGATGCAACTGCTTTCGGCAACAACTAAAACTTGCCAGAAAATTAAAAAAAAATTGTATTACTCATTCTCACTCTACTCATTCTATCGTTGCCTATCTCTGACTCACTGCAAATGTGTTTCATAATTTAACGATATCTTGAAAAATCATTACATAAAGCTTTGCTTAAGAAAGTGTGCAAAAAGTAATAAAAGCACATTAAACTTTATCACGCAATGTACGTCTGGCCTGAAGGTAAAGAGAAAGTTGAAATATTTTATTTGCCGGTCATTTATTTCATATTTATCAGCTTAAAGTATCTGTAAAGTGCACTCATGCTTGCCTTATTTAATGGGCAGCTCGTTATACGAACATTTGTGGATTTACTTTTATGTTTTTATAATTTTTAGTTTGAGCACTGTCGTTTTGTTCAAAGTGGTGAAACAAATTTTAGTTATTATTTTTTGGCGGTCACAATTGGAAGTATACCAACAGAACTAATTTTAACTTAAATATTTTAGTATGTCTCATCTTTAAATGCTCTGAAAAACTATCAGTAGCGCCTAAAAGTATGCACCTTAAGAGTATGGCAGTGATATGACAGAAATGATAAAAAATATAGCATACATTCAGGCGAATTTCATTGCATTTTTTACTGTAGAATTAAAAGAGTTAAGAAGAATTATGCAACACTAAGAATATGACAGTCATATTACAAGAATGATTAAAAAATAGAGCATACTTTCAGACGAATTTTATTAAATTTTTTAGCTTCAGAATTTGAGATTCAGTGCTTTAACAAAAACATTTTAAAATTTCTAATCCTTAAATGATTTAAAATATTATCAGTAGTGCCTAAAAGTATGCACCCTAAACAGTATGACAGTGATATGACAAAAAGGATAAAAACAAAGCATACTTTCAGGCGTATTTCATTTAATTTTTCAAAATTGAAATTTAAGACAGCTCAAACTAAAATCTGCACTTAATTTGCAAACTTGCTAAGCCAAAGCAATGAAAAGTTCACCACCGCAACGAAATATTAAGCTTCTCAAATTAAAAAAAAAAAACGCAAAACAAAAAATAAACTAAAGCGCAAATCTCACAACAAAGCGTTAAGTAGAAAATACCATTATCTTTTTTTCACACTTAAGCTACGACGAGTTTACCAAATAAAGTGATTTTTATGCCGGCTCAGCTATCAAAGTGTTGGTAAAAGTTGTATTGAAGCAGCAAGCTGTCTGTCTCGGTTGGTCGGACTAGCCAGAAGCGCGCTTAAGTTAATTGTTGTTATTGCTTGCGATAAGCTGTGCGTAAACAAGCGTAAGAAGCGAGATAAACATTGAAAATGATTTACTTTTGTGGTTATTGAATGGATTTATTTTTTTCACAGATTTTTTTTTCTGTTTTTTATCGAAAGTGTTTTTCTTTGTGCATGTTTGTATGTGTATGAGTGAAGTTTGTGTTTTGCGGTTGTCGGACTGTGGTTTTAACTAAGCGCTGCACTTAGCTGCTGACGCTGCTACTTTGGGGTTATATAAATTTTTTTTAATATGCTGATTGTTTTCGTAATTGTGGTTACTTTGATAAAAATAGTTTTCTACTACACTTTGACAGTTCAAGTATTCAAATTATTTGCAAATAGTTTTGCACTGATTGTCGATTAGTTGAAATCTATTATATATAAATGCGCAAACATAACTGGTTCCTCCCTTTTTTGCAATAACCACAATTCTAAGGTATATAAAATTTGGTATGTATCGATATGTCTCGCCAAGCAGGGTGGCCGAAAACAAACCAAAAATTAAAAAAAATTAATTATAATATGATTTGAAAATCACACCACTACATGTGATATACACGCATTCGCTTTATAGAGCCGCTGTTATGGGTGTATGTATGTAGCTATGACCACTTGCATTGTTGTGTTTGCATTCACTGCAGTAGGGTGAGTTGTTTTGTTGGCAGCAATAAGATAACATGAGCCAGCGCGTCAACTTTATTGAGCTTAGGTACAAACAGTGTTTACAATAACAAAATCTGTGCGTGGGGATTCAGAGAAGCAAATTTAAAAAAAAAAAAAAAAAAGCACAAATAAGCTAGATCATGCACAAGGCCCTTCGTGGCTAGACTTAGTGAAATAAAATAAAATGGAAAATTGATAAAATTAAAAAAAGTAAAATCAGAAATAGAAAAGTGATTGAAAGTAAAAAAATAAAATTTGTTGGAAATGAAAGGAAAGGGAATAATATAAAATAAATAAAAATTAAACAAAATGGAATAAATAAAAGTATTAAATTAAGAAAATAATAGGAAAGGAAAGGGATGGATAAAAGGAAACTAAAGGTAAGTTAAAGTAAGGAACCGAAAATATGACAGAAAAATCAAAGGGAAAGGAATGGAAAAGAAAAAAGAAAGGGAAGAAAGGAAATGTAATGTAGGTAAAGCAGTGGAAAAGAGAAGCAAAAGGAGAAAGACAAAGAAAGGAAAGAAGAAAAAAAAGAAGGGAAAGAAAAGGTAGCGAGGAAGAAGGTAAGGAAAATAAATGAAAATAAAAAGAAAGAAAAATAAAGGAAAGAAAGGTAATGAAAAGCTAAAAAATAAGTTAAGGAAATGAATGAAAGAAAAAGAAAAGCAAAGGAGTTGCGGAAAGGAACAAAAGAAAATAAGGAAACGGTAGGAAAGGAAAGGTAAGGAAACGAAATGACAGGAAGGGAAATTTAAGAAAAAAAATGAAAGAAGGTAAGAAAAAAATAAAAGAAAAGAAATGAAATGAAAAAAAAATGAATAAAATGAAAGGAAACTAAAGCAACGGAAAGGAAAGGAAAGGAAAGAAAAAGAAAATAAAAGGAAAAAAGGAATGTAATGGAAATGGAAAGAAGGATCAGGTAAGAATATAAAAGGAACGAAAAGAAAGAAAAAGAACAGAGAAGAACAAAAAAGAAAGGAAGAAAGAAGGGAAATAAAATTAAATGAAAGAAGAGAAAAGGAAAGAAGAGAAAAGGAAAGAAAAGGAAAAGAAAGGAGAAGATAAGGAAAGGAAATAAAAGGGAAGAGAAGAAAAGAAAAGCAAAGAGAATAAATTGAGATGAAAGGAAAGGAAAGGAAAGGAAATACATATGAAGACGACCTAAGAAGAATAAATAATTATCAACAGTGAAACTATATTACTGAATGATGTAAAGAGAGAGGAAAAGGCAAAATGAATAGGAATGTATAGAAACCAAAAATATACAAAATATGGAAAAGAAAGGCAAATTTAAGAAATAGCAATAAGGTAGGAAAATAAAATAAGGTTTTGTGGTTGAATTTCAACCACTGGGCGAACTCTAGTTATATTTAAATGGCAAATGAGTTTTATATTATAACAGGGAGGGTAATCGCCATTTGCTACCGAAAGCACTCAGTCGTTTTTGATAGTATAAGGAATATTTGTCAGAGGTTTTACTAACCGTAGCATACTTTGAGGCGCACCTAAAATCATTTATGAGGCTTCAGCTGTCGTAATCACGTCTGAAAAAAGAGCCAAGTGTACCTATGTATAATTTATTAATTTATTATATTATATCGTCGCTCACTTGCCAGAGGCATGAATGTGCCAATTTACCAGATTTGAGTTAATAGGCTCATGTGATTAACTTCTCGTTTCTCTATGATTCACGAAAATCCTGGGTTTCCGAAGAACAAGGAATACCATTCTCATGAATGTGTAGGTCAATCTCTGAAAATTGTATCAGAAAAACGAATGTGCTACACATTGATGTTTCTGGCGCAACAAAAATTTGTAAAACCTGAATTTTTCAATTTTTTCAAATTTTTGTTTTGCCAGAAACATTAATGTGTAGCAAAATTGTTACGTATACGACATGGTGTATTTTGTTGAGTGAACACATCCATGTTTCTGGCAGCTGGCGCAACGAAATGTGAAAAACTGAATGTGTTGCACTCAACAACAGACACCATGGCGTATACGTAACACTTTTGCTCCAAATTCATGTTTCTGGGAAAACAAAAATTTTTTTAAATTTAAAAATTCAGTTTTTATTTTAGCAAAATTGTTACGTATACGACATGGTGTATTTTGTTGAGTGAACATATCCATGTTTCTGGCAGCTGGCGCAACGAAATGTAACAAACTGAATTTTGAAATTTTTTAAAATTTGTGTTTTGCAGTAAACATGAATGTGTTGCACTCAATAACATACACCACGGAGTATACGTAACAATTTTGCTAATAAAAACTCAATTTTTCAATTTTTAAACATTTTTGTTTTGTCAGAAACATTCATGTTTCTGGCAATTTTTCACATTTTGTTGCGTCCAACAACAGACACCATGGCGTATACGTAACAATTTTGCTACACATTCATGTGTCTGGCAAAACAAAATTTTTTAAAAATTTCAAAATTCAATTTTTCAAAACAACGAAAATTTTAAAAAATGTTCTCTTCAGAAATTTTTAAAAGATGAATGTGCCGAATCTCGATGAATTTAAGGAATATTAACGTAAAAAATATATCATTGAAAAGAGTATAATGATTTATCTTCAACAAAATCTAAAATTTAAAATTTTGCGATAGGAATAAACTTTTAAATACGATTCAACAAAACTAAAATTTGACACATTTATGCTTCTGGCAAGCGAGCAATTATATTATAATTTTTTTTTTATTTTTTTTTTATATTTCATTTTGGTTTATTTTATTTCATTTCATTTTATTTTATCATATTTTATTTTATTTTTTTTATTCTTTAACCAGTGGTAACTAAGCAGTACAAAATGTTTGGGTATTTTTCAATTTAATATTACTACGTTTTTATTTAATTTTTTTCTGTTATTTTATTTATTGCCACAATTCACAAGCATATATTTTTGCCACTAAAATTGCTAACACTGTTTGCATAATACATGACACTGCATTTGTATGGCACGTTTATGTGGATGTATATGTGAAAAAACAACAAATTCCAGTCAGGTTTTATCGCATGTCACATGGCAGTAAAAGTGCATCGGTTGAGTGCCATAAGCAATTTGCACATTGTTGTTAATCATATTTAGGTTTTATGGATTTTTTGCTCTCCCTCATTTTTTGTTGAATGCATTATGGGCTGTTATGATTCTTTTGCAACTAGTAGTCAAATATCTAACACTAGAATGAAGGCTGAGTAAAACTAGTCAGTACACTGAATATAAAAATTGTATTCTTCTATTAAAACGCCTAAAATTATGCAGTCAGTGACAAGTTTACAGAGAGGAGGCTTTGGGATCTGTATGGCCTCCACCCCCTCCCCCTTCTAATGAAATTTTAGAACCACAATTGAACAAGCTTTCAAAAGTAATATACTCTTAGGCACCTGATCCTGGAAAATATTCCATGCGCCTAAAAGTATGCAAAATTAATTTGAGTTTGCTATATATTATTCTACACGATATTTCTTGAAAGTATTAGCTTGCTTACATCACTGTTCAGTAGCATGTAGACACAGCGAGAGCTAAAAAGTAAAAATTCAGACACAACAAGCACCCAAGCACCCATTTATCAGTATGCATAGCAAAAGTACCTATGTATTTGTGCATTTCCGCACGAATGGGCTTCATGTATTTTATGGCAATATTCCCATTGGGTATTGTTGCTGTTTTTTCTAATAATAATACTACTACAATCCGCTATAGCCTACAGATCCCATATGCATATTTATGTATAAGGCCAGTTGTTGCTAATACACAAAAGCAATATTTTCTGCTGTAGGGCAAGTCAATGAATTGTAAGTGGAAAAAACATGGGATCGATAGCTACTCAGATGTCAGCCACACATATACATATGTAGATATGTAAACATAAAAGGCTATATACATATGTATGTGTCAGATGTTTGTGCTTTTGGTTCAGCGCGTTCTATATAATTGACTTTGTTGTTGTTAGTATTTATGTGTGTGTGTAGGTTTGTATGCTCTTGCCCTTAGGTGATAATTAGCTATTCGCTTATGGTGTGATTTATCTCGCAGCGATTGTGAATTTGTGCTGATTTGTAGCTTTTGCTAAATTTGAATTTGTTGATGCGTATATAGTGAACATTGAGGATTAACATCAAATCAGCGCATTGCTTGGGTTTATTTAAAATTATGGGAATTATGTTGAGCAATTTGAGATGACGAAGAGCTGGTAAAAAGCATACATCAGCTCTTATGCAGAATATGGTCAGACGAATGCATGCCTCCGGATTGGAATTTTAGTGTGCTTTGCCCAATCCACAAGAAAGGCGATCCCGCTAACCGCACCAACTACCGCGGAATTAGTCTTCTTAATATTGCATATAAGGTTCTTTCTAGCGTGTTGTGTGAAAGGCTGAAGCCCATCGTAGACAAACTGATTGGACCTTATCAGTGTGGCTTTAGACCTGGTAAGTCTACCATCGACCATATTTTCACGATACGCCAAATCCTGGAGAAGACCCATGATAAAAGAATCGACACACACCATCTCTTTGTCGATTTCAAAGCCGCTTTTGACAGCGCAAAAAGGAGTTGCCTGTATGCCGCCATGTCTGAATTTGACTTCCCTGCAAAGCTTATACGGCTTTGCCAAATGACGTTGAGCAATACATACAGCTCCGTCAGAATCGGGAAGGACCTCTCTGAGCCATTTGAAACCAAACGAGGCTTCAGACGGGGCGACTCCCTTTCGTGCGATTTCTTCAATCTGATGCTGGAGAAGATAATTCGAGCAGCAGAGCTAAACCGCAATGGTACAATCTTTTACAAGAGCGTGCAATTGCTGGCGTATGCCGATGATATTGATATCATTGGCCTTAACAACCGCGCCGTAAGCGCTGCCTTCTCTGGACTGGATAAGGAAGCGAAAAAAGTGGGTCTTGCCGTGAACGAGGACAAGACGAAGTATTTGCTGTCATCAAAGAAAGAATCGGCGCACCTGCGCCTTGGCAGCCATGTCACTGTTGATAGTTACAAATTTGAAACTGTGAGGGACTTCGTCTATTTGGGAACCAGTATCAACACCGAAAATAATATCAGTCTAGAAATCCAGCGGAGAATCACTCTTGCCAACAAGTGCTACTTTGGACTGAGTAAGCAATTGAGAAGTAAAGTCCTCTCTCGAAGAACAAAGATCACGCTCTATAAGTCTCTCATCATACCTGTCCTGATGTATGGCTCAGATTCATGGACAATGTCAAGAGAAGATGAGATGGCCCTTGGAGTATTTGAGAGAAAAGTTCTGCGGAAGAACCAACGGCGAGTATCGAAGGAAATTTAACGATGAGCTGTACGAGCTCTACGCAGATCTGACCATAGTCCAGCGAATTAAAGCCCAAAGACTCCGCTGGCTGGGCCATGTTATGCGAATGGACAAAGAAGCTCCAGCACAGAAGGTTTTCCTATCGTCGCCTGAATTCGGCAGCAGAGGAAGGGGGAGGCCTCGACTGAGATGGAAACAACAGGTGGAGGATGACTTGAACTCCCTTGGGGTTTCCAATTGGCGTCAGTTATCGCTAAAAAGGAATGACTGGCGTGCTTTGGTATGCAACGGCCAAAATCGCTTAGGCGGTTAAGCGCCAATAAATGATGATGATGAATTTGAGATGACAATATTTAAAACATGAAATATATTTGGAGCTTTTAAATAAAAAAAATGTTATTTAATTAATTTTTTTTTTCTTTTGTTGTGTTTAATTTTTTTTTATTTATTTTAGTTATTTTTAAATTTTTTTAGTTTTTTTATTAAATTTTTTATTTTTTTATTTTATCTTTTATTTTTTTATTTTATTTTAATTTATTTTATTTTATTTAATTTTATTTTAGTTTAATTTATTTTATTTTATTTTATTTTATTTTATTTTTTTTTATTTTTTATTTTTATTTTTTTTTATTTTATTTTATTTTATTTTATTTTATTTTTAAAATGAAAATAAGGAAATAAAATAAAATAAAAAATATAAATTTAGAAAAAAAAAAATTAAAAAAAATTAAAAGAGTAAAAAAATGAAATATAAACAAATAAAGTAATACATAAAAAATAAAAAAAATAAAAATAAAAAAAAAATATAAAAAAAATAAAAAAAAAATAAAAAATAAAATAAGTTTCTTTTGTGGATTCAGCTAAGATGATGAAAAAGAAAACTTTTCATATTTGGGAATCAATAAATAACATATCCGGTAATCCCTAAAGTGATTTATCTTCAACAAAAATTCTATAAATATGTATGTACGTATGTACATGTATTTTGCATGAGAAATTCAACGAATGCATTTCTATGTGCAGCGAGTTATTACATGTCACATGTGGTGGCAATTGTTGCTGCAATTGAAAAATAGATGAAGTTTAAGCTAAACTCAAATGGATTCTGCATGTTGGCATATATTTTATCTATATGGATGTATGTATGTCTGGCTAAGTGATATTGAAAATATCAGGTAAAATGCTGAATATTACGGACTATGAAAGTGTACTAAAGTACACTCTACTTCAACTGACAGCTGTTGCCATATAAAGCAAAAAGTGCATGCTTGGCCATATTCATGAATATTTAGTATTGTATGAGTTGATAAAGATCCATTTTAGCACAACTGAGCTCAAAAATTTCTTTAAATATGTATGTATCATTAAATATCTATGCCAGTTTTTGCAATGTGATGGCCAAGTTAAGTAATGAGGTCAATTCAAGATTTCTACAGCTGTCACATACAACGATAGGTTATTTTATTTTACATTATTTTATTTTATTTTATTTTATTTTATTTTAATTTATTTTATTTTAGTTTAATTTATTTTATTTTATTTTATTTTATTTTATTTTATTTTATTTTATTTTATTTTATTTTATTTTATTTTATTTTATTTTATTTTATTTTATTTTATTTTATTTTATTTTATTTTATTTTATTTTATTTTATTTTATTTTATTTTATTTTATTTTATTTTATTTTATTTTATTTTATTTTATTTTATTTTATTTTATTTATTTTTATTTTATTTTATTTTATTTTATTTTATTTTATTTTATTTTATTTTATTTTATTTTATTTTATTTTATTTTATTTT
>CAXKVI010000003.1:118603163-118605663 GCA_964058755.1 Campiglossa producta
TGGTTTACGTGTTTGTTTGAATGAACGTTAGGCGGCGACCTTTAACACGCCACACCAAAGCAAAGCAAAGTTCTACGAAAGAACGTCAGGAGTTGGTTTGTTGCTGCATTAGCTAGATAGCGTGAAGGCGCAGTGCTTTGAGCGAAACACCAGAGAGTACATTTGTGCTTTGTTTGTATGGGAGTATATGTGTGTGTGTGGCTTTGGGTGACTGTTTCTTATGTGGGTGTGTGTACTGGTCGTTTGCTTATGTTGGCATTTGGTAAAAGTGTTTAAAGGCTTGTTAGCATGTGTAAGCGGTTTGTCAGTACGTCCGCCGGGTGCCGGCATTTGGGCACTGAGGCGTTACATTTAGCAGGTTGGCGTACAAGAATGAAAATATATGTTAACTGTATTGTGTGTATGTATGTGTGCGGTTCGATGTATTTTGTACACAAAGGACGGCTTTAAATAATGAGGTTTAGCGTTGGAAATAAAAAAAAACTTATGTTAAATGAAGAAAAGTAAAATAAAATAAAATAAAATAAAATAAAATAAAATTAAATAAATAAAATAAAACAAACTGAAAAAAAATAAACTAAAATAAAATAAAATAAAATAAAATAAAATAAAATAAAATTAAAAAAAATAAAATAAAATAAAATAAAATAAAATAAAATAAAATAAAATAAAATAAAATAAAATAAAATAAAATAAAGAATTATGTAGCTGGCTTGAGGTCCGAATTTTAATAAAAGACAAAAGTGTTGTTTTTATTACCAATATATTTCGATTACACACGGTAATCGTCTTCGGGGTGAAAATTTTTACACGTGTGTATCACTTGACGTGGAGTTGGATCACGTCAAGTGATACACACGTGTAAAAATTTTCACCCCGAAGACGATTACCGTGTGTAATCGAAATATATTGGTAATAAAAACAACACTTTTGTCTTTTATTAAAATTCGGACCTCAAGCCAGCTACATAATTCTTTAGTAACAAAAAGGTCGCCAAAATCAAAAAATAAAATAAAATAAAATAAAATAAAATAAAATAAAATAAAATAAAATAAAATAAAATAAAATAAAATAAAATAAAATAAAATAAAATAAAATAAAATAAAATAAAATAAAATAAAATAAAATAAAATAAAATAAAACAAAATAAAATAAAATAAAATAAAATAAAATAAAATAAAATAAAATAAAATAAAATAAAATAAAATAAAATAAAATAAAATAAAATAAAATAAAATAAAATAAAATAAAATAAAATAAAATAAAATAAAATAAAATAAAATAAAATAAAATAAAATAAAATAAAATAAAATAAAATAAAATAAAATAAAATAAAATAAAATAAAATAAAATAAAATAAAATAAAATAAAATAAAATAAAATAAAATAAAATAAAATAAAATAAAATAAAATAAAATAAAATAAAATAAAATAAAATAAAATAAAATAAAATAAAATAAAATAAAATAAAATAAAATAAAATAAAACAAAATGAAAAAATAAAAAATAAAATAAAATAAAATAAAATAAAATAAAATAAAATAAAATAAAATAAAATAAAATAAAATAAATTAAAATAAAATAAAATAAAATAAAATAAAATTAAATTAAATGAAACAAAATAAAATAAAATAAAGCTGTCCCCTATGAGCCCTTACGTAGCAAACCCTGCGGGTTAGGGGTTTAGAATATGCCCGAGGTAGGCATACCGGTTGTAAGAGGCGACTAATATGCACATAGGTAATTGACGTGCTACTCGATGGTTGATCTATGGATATGATGCCTCTCACCTCTCATTACCCATCTTCTCCTTCCTCATGGATGGAGGGATGCCATGACCTAGAAGGTTCCACTGGTCATACCAAATCGCTACCACGACAGACGGGCAGTACCGCAAGGGAGTACCGCAGCGTACCGGGGTCATATCCGGCCAAGGACTGTCAACTTCGGCATCACTCCCCAAAACCTTCGGGGAGTGTTTTGTTGTTAACAACAACAACAACAACAGCCCTTACGTAGCCGATTTTACAATTATTTTCTTCATGCTTAAACAACCAAATATTAATATGCAAACTGAAATTTGCGACTTATCTGGAATTCATGGTAAACTGGTTGCCTTTTCTTAATTTTTTTATTAAATTCCAATAAATAACAAAATTTATTAACAACTACGTCCCTGATTAATATTGAAATACTTCAAAGGTGATAAATCAAAATATAATTTAACCCAAATCAAAAAACTTTGTATGCACCATTAAGCATTATTATATTATCTAACCCTTCTGCGTCTTTATTTTTTTTCTACTTACAGAATTCATACACAGTTCCGTGCGTTACATCGAAATGTCACGCACACATTTACAAAGTGTCGACGATGAAACATTTCAGGGATTGAGACTGAAGACATTGAAATTGATTGATACATGACTTGGGCTAAGAGATAAATTTGTTAGAGCTAAAGAAGAAGAAGAAGATATGATATCATTAAGAGCGCATGGGA
>CAXKVI010000003.1:118610663-118648781 GCA_964058755.1 Campiglossa producta
TTTTGTACATTTGGAAATGTATACAAATGAGATTCGTTTATAAAGGGTGAAAAAAACAATTTGTTTAGAGTTGATGGACCATTGTGAGGTGGTTGCTATGCATTGGTCATCTTTATGAATAGGACTTCTTGTATAATAGTTCTGGTTGTGAAACGTTTTATAAGTCGATTGTTTGGAAAAACTCTGTCGTCGTCTTTTATGTGACCCGAAATTTTAGCACCTAAAAAAAAAGTTCCAAAAATAATCCCGAAATAGTCTCGAAGACAACCTAAAAATTATTCCAAAAGTTCTAAAAAGAATCCTGAGATGATTTTAAAAATATGCCGAATGCAACCCCAAAAAGCCTTTTAGTGATCCTTAAAAAGTCAAGAAATAGTCCAGCAAACAATCCCGAAATAAATGCAAAAAGTTCCCAAAACATTGCTAAACTGATCACGAAAAAGTGCTGAAAGGTCCAGAAATTGTCCAAAAAATATCGTGAAATAATCCCGAAGAAAGGTTCCAAAAGAAAAGTCTCAAAAGAGCTCGAATTTATCCCGAGAATAACGGAAAAATATCCCGGAATCAATCCCGATATTATGCTAAAAAATAATTCCGAAATAGTCGCTGAATGTAAACAATATTGCAATGATCCTGAAAAAGTCCAAACATCATCCCATAAAAGCAATGGAAAAAAATCCCCAAGAACTCTCGAAATGGTCTTAAAAAAGCCTGAAATGATATAGAAAAGAATACCGAAATTATTCCAAAAACTCCGGTAATAATCTAGAAAAAGTCACGAAATGGTCCCGAAATGATCCTGAAAAAGTCGAGAAGTGGTCCAGACACAGTTTTGAGAAAGTCCCGAAGCGGTCCCGAAAATATATCCCAAAAAGTCCCTAATTGATCTCAAAGTGGTTCTGAAAAGCGACAAAGAGGTCTCGAAACAAAGTCCGAAATAGTTCCGTAGTGACTCCAAAATGTTTCCGGAAGCAAGACTGAAAAAGGAAAATGTCCTGAAAAATTCCACAAATCTTTTCGAAAAAGTTCCGAAGTTTTATTATTATTTTAGGTACGGCGGTTAAGATTTCCAAGATAAAATGAGCATGAAAAAAGATCCTGAAAAAGTCGAGAAGTGGTCCGGAAACAATTTTGAAAAATTTCTGAAACGGTCCCGAAAGTAATTCCGAAAAAGTCCCTGAGTGATCTCAAAGTGGTCCTGAAAAGCGAAAAAGAGGTCTCGAAACAAATACCGAAATAGTTCCGAAGTGATTTCAAAATGGTTCCGCCATTATCCTAAAAAGGACAGAAATGTTCCCGGACACAAGACAGACGTGAACCTGAAAAAGTCCACAAATCTTTTCGAACAACTTTCGATATTTTAATATTATTTTTTGTAAGGCGCTTAAGATTTTTGTAACTTTTGCAACTTTCCCCTTCAACCTAACAAGAGTTGGGCTCTTATTGCTTTTAGCCGCAGATATATCATTTGGTTCATCCGTGGTATGTTGGGGGAGGAACACGAACGTGATTGTGACTGTAATCGGATCAGTGATAGTGAATACTACCGATGACCGATCGGTAACTATGAGAAGAACCGTGACAAAGACCGGACCAGTGACCATAAAAAACGACAATGAAAACAATCGTGACAGTGGTCATTACATAGAAAGAACCATTTAAAGAACCATGAAATTGGCCCTTAGGGAAACTGTGAAACCGTGACAAAGGCTGGCTTAGTGACCAGTACGAAGCAGCTCAGAAATAATCAAAGAAGCTGTGACAATGTTCGATTGGGTGACAATGAAAGACACCCTGAGATTGACTCGACCTTAGGCATTCAAGAAATTGCAACAGTCACTCGATCAGTGCCGGGAGAAAAATCATAAGAATGAACAATTCAGAGACCATGACAGTACTTTGTTGAGAGACCATAGACGAAATTTTGACAGTGACTTGACCAAAAGGACATGAAAGCAACTGTGACAGTGACCGTATCAGTGGTCATGAAAGGAAACTTAAACGTAGCCGGAGAGTAACGATGAACGGGACATCGATGCTAGACAGGTATGATGAGATACTTATACCTAAATCGTGATATGTTTCCGTCGAGAGAGGTTGAGACACATTTTTGCAGTTCACTCCTTCGCCGGCGATGTAAAGTTTTTAAGAAGAGTGAGGTGTGAATAGATAAATAGTGGCAACAGTGCTCGGCTTTGAAGCAACGAATAGTGGCAACGAATAGTGGCAACGAATAGTGGCAACGAATAGTGGCAACGAACTTTAATATTTTATACCTACTTATCTCGGGAAAGGCTGAAGGGATTTGGATCAAGTTTGGCATATTGCTAGTATGCTTCCATTTCTTCTTGCGCTTTACAGGCTTGCCACCTATCTCCATTGTTTTTAAATACTGAGCAAGATACCTATCAAGTTAAAGATTTTTCGTCCACATATCTATTCAGACTATGACTAAATTTCCCACTGGGTTAAAACCTAAACTCACTATGCTTCCTTTTATTATTGTCAGTGCTTTTGCAATCATTATTCGTGTTGTTGTAACTACCACATACACACAGATGCCGCTTGAATGAATATCCCACACATGAAGCCAATCGCACTCTATTTCTCTAAGCCACCCACATAGAACGCCCGCATTAGCATTGTCATTGCCGGATATGTTTTATGAGGCAGAGGAAAGCGCGGAAAGCACAGAAATGGGATGCAGGCAAAGCATGCAAGTTAAACACACACACAGACACATACACCGATAAGCATACAACATCACTCAGACGCATACAAAGCTAACTGGTTCATATCTCGTCGATTCTAGCTTGTCAGTGCGTGCGCTCAATTGCACACAAAGTGCAGTGACATGACGCATAACAGCTATTTGAACTTCCGCGTTTCGTTGAGCATTAAAAACGGAAAATCATTTTGCTGATGAAGCGCGCAATGCAATGATACAACATAAACACATACATAAAATGTAATGATAATCGTAATCGTCATTGTGTTGGCCGTTTGATGATAATACTGATAGCAGTGATAATGATTATGATAATTACAACAATAATGTTATAGTCATGACTTTATAACTGCTAATATGTAATTGTGCGCTGCTGTGCTGTGCGCTTAGCTCGTTTGTGTTGCATGTTGTGTATGGCTGACAGAGCGCAATTTCATTATTAATAACGACTGTGACTTTTTGTTATTATTATTGTTGGCAACATTTGTCGGATGTTGTTGTTGTTGCTATTATTACTATTGGCATTTTCGTTTACTTTTAGTATTATTCATTTTTCTTGTATTTTTCCTGCAAAATATAATACTTTAAGGTACGCATAGATTGTATAGGGGTCATTCCATGCCAAATCGACAATTTTTTTACGTGACCCCCTTCGATTTCGCTAAAAATTTGCTATCTTTTTCTACCCCCCGAAAGACATTTTTCAGAATTTTTTCAAATTTTTTTCCCAAAATAAAAAACGTTTTTTTTTTCTTTTTTCTCTTTAAATGCTGTAAGTTTTTCAAAAATCGACCGTTTGAGATCTTCTTTTTTGTAATTTTTGTTTTTGAATTTAGTTTCGGAAAAAAAATTTTTTTAAAAACAAAAATAAAATAAGGGTCGGACTTTTTTTCGAAAAAAAAAATTATATATCTGAGCTTTTAAAATTTTTTTTATTTTTTTTTTCCGAAAACTACTTTTAAAAACAAAATTTAAAAAAAAGGTCGATTGTTGAAAAAAATACAGCATTCAAAAAAAAAAAACGTTTTTTAAAAGTTCATAACATTTTTGATTTGGGGAAAAAATTTGAAAAAAAGCTGAAAATGTCTTTCGGCGGGGAGAAAAAGATATCAAATTTTTAGCGAAATCGAAGGCGGTCAGTTAAAAAATGTGTCGATTTGGCATGGAATGACCCATAGACATTAGGGTTTATACATAGATGTATCCCTATATTGTGATGTAGTTTAATATATAGATACATATATATGTGAATTTTCATAATGACTCATATGCAAAAGTCTAATACGAAACCAACATTCGCGGTTTTCCACAATATTAGCAATGCTCTCAATTGCAAACTCAAAAGCACTATGGAGAGCAGTTCAACAGGATTAGTGTTCGTTTAGCACTCAAACGTAGGCTATTGATTTTAAGAGAAAGTTCAGTGACCAGAAAAAAAGGTTTCATATTTCCTTATACATTATCATAACATATCATTTATGCTGTTTCTAGCAGATGGTAGAACCAAAATCCTAGACGCACCAAGATAGCAACAGATGTCGCTCAGATGTGCTGCTATAACACACTTCTTTTCTGGCTCGATGACAATTGAGGGCCATGGAAAATTTCTAACAAAAAAAATACAAAGCGGCTTGATAAGATCCTTCAGCGAGAATGAAACTGCAATCATTGTGACTGGTATTAACAGCAGATTTTTCAGCTTATTTATCAAAAACAAAAGCATAATTTAAAGCAAAAATGATTCGATAAGCCAATAGTCTTTGAAACCTCCAAATCAAAACCATTTTCAATAAAATAATTTTTTCGAAAATTTTCTAGTTTAAGTTTGAAATTAAAAATTTAGCAGTGTAATATTATTTTTGAGATGTACATATGAGTCATTCCATGCCAAATCGACAAAATTTTTATCTGACCACCTTCGATTTTGCTAATAATTTGCTATCTTTTCCTACCAAGCGAAAGACATTTTTCAGAATTTTTTCAAATTTTTTTCCCCAAATCAAAAGAAAGTTATGAACTTTAAAAAAAAAGTTTTTTTTTAAATGCTGTAACTTTTTCAAAAAACGATCGTTTGGGATCATACTTTTTTTTTTAATTTTTGTTTTCAAATGTAGTTTTCGGAAAAAAGTTTTCAAAAGCCCAGATTAAAATTATAAATCGAAAATTATTTTCGAAAAAAAAAGTCCGACCCTTTTTTTATTTTTGGTAAAAACTCCAACTAATTCTGCAATAACAAGATGTGCGACAACCACTTCTATTTTTTTTTTTTTTGATTGAAAAAAAAATTTTAAAACTTGGTTCATTTATATCACAAGATCTGTAGAGAATCCCTTCTATTTTTTTTTTTTTTGATTGCAAAAAATATTTTTCAATTACATATACATAATTTTTATATAATTTTTTAATGAAATTTTTTTTCAATCAAAAAAAAAAAAAAAAATAAAAGCGATTTTCGGCACATCTTGTTATTAGCAGGGCTTATTGCAGAATTATTTGGAGTTTAAAAAAAAAATAGAAATAAAAAAAGTTTCGGACTTTTTTTCGAAAAAAAAAAAAAAAAAAAAATTTAAAAAAAAATGACCCCAAACGGTCGATTTTTGAAAAAGTTACAGCATTAAAAAAAAAGTTTTTTTTTTATTTGGGGAAAAAATTTTAAAAAAATTCTGAAAAATGTCTTTTGGGGGGTTAGAAAAAGATAGCAAATTTTTAGTGAAATCGTAGGGGGTCAGATAAATTTTTTTGTCGATTTGGCATGGAATGACCCATATAAAAATGGCAGAAAGATTTCTCGCTTGCTTCATTCAATGCTAATTGAGCCTTCTTTCTAGTTTAGTATATGATTTTTCTTTTTGCAAAATCTGAAAGTCTGTTGCTTATTCTCCTTAAACTCGTATGCTACTTTTCATACGCAACAGTTTAGCTTTAAATGCCCCAAAACAGCTGCATTTATTATTTAATGTCATAATTGGACATAATAAGTAAACTACAATGACTAGCAACAATGAGTAACAACAATATAGCATAAAAAAGTATTTAAGCAGCAAAGTTGTGAAAATTGTATTAGTGTCGTCATCAGGAGCTACAAAAATGTACATACATATATACACAAAAAATATATAAAAGCTTTAGAAAATTTATGTAATGAAGTTCATACGAGGAGGAGATGCAAGACAAAGCAACATACATACTTACTAACTAGATAGACAACGTATATACATACACGTACATTTTATGTTTGTAACATATGTTGGACATGCACTAACAACAATAATTATCGCTATAAAAGTTAAGTGTAGCTATTATGAGAAATTGTCGCATATATGTTTAGCTTAAAATTCATAAAATAAAGCTTTTTGGTGAAAGAAGATATGCAGGACATGACCAGACCTAAGCTTTAAAGAAATTCTTTTATGCAAAATTTGAAAAATTTTTCATTTAAAATTCTTAGTCTCGATTTCAGTCTTAAGCCCAACCTCAAACAGCATCTCCCCTAAATAGACTATTTTTATAAATAACTCAAAGTAGGCCCTACTTGCTACAAAAGCACCGTAATATTTTTCTTTCACTCTTAAATATGTCTTCAATCCTTCAAAAGTTCCATCACTAAACATTTTTTAAAACACATGTCATTACAGGTAACCTAGTTGCTACACTTCCACCTATGTATGTACTTGTAAGTATAGACCAGGGCCTGGCAGCAACGAAAGTGAGGGTGTATATGGAAAAAAAAGAGCGATCAAAGCACCAATGAAATTATGCTACATTTGGTTTTGCTCTCTCGCTCACTCGCAAGCACTGAGGCAACGGCGTATGTTGTTGAGTCGTTGCTTGCAAGTGAGCGACTTAGCATAACAAACTACATCCAATGAGTGTTAGTGCGACCATAGCGCGCTCACAAGCGCATCAACAATTTTATAGTTCGCGAAGTCAAGCATAGAGCGTAAAAATCTGGGTGAATTTGATTTTCCGAATTTTGGACAATTGTGCCACTAGCTGCCGGGGCTTGGTATAGATATATGCACATTTCCAACTTTAGTGCAACTCACTTTTAAGTACTTACCTAAATGCTGCTCAAAAAGGGTACTGCAGATGCTCGTGCTCGTACTCGTTTTTGTGTGTAATTTGAAGTCACTTAAAAAAGCAAAATGCAACTGCTGACACAATTTTACTAAAAAAATTTTAAAAACTGTTGTGTTAAAGCCGTTTTCTAGGGTGACCACAAAAACTTGCATAGTCAATGTTTTTACAAACATACCCACATAAATATGTAAAATAACTAAAAGTGTAACAGTTGCTAAAGTAAACTTTACGCTTTCATCTCGTGCGCCTGGTTTTTCATTTTTTGCACTTAGCAAATTCTGAATAGATATTTCTTTGTTCGTCATGCAAAAAAAAAGCTTTCAAATGTGCACATTCATATCTGATATTCATCATAAAAAAGGTGTTAAATAAAACGCTTGAAAAAATTCAAAAATTTATTAAAGTAAAGCATTCCAAATTCGACAAAGTCATATGTGTCATTAGCATTTTTTGTTTTAGTAGAAGGAAGATTTGATACGGAATATGTTGCGTATACGCAGTGGCGTCCAGCTAATAGGCGGTGTGAATGTTTTTTAGTCGGAATATATTAAATATGCTAAGTATCTTAGTTATTGCGAAGGGAATCCGAAATTCTTGAAGAATTCGCAAGTGAGGTAGTCGGCACAACCATCGTAGACGCAGCCGTAACCGTAACCGTAAACTTAAGCGTTAACTTAACCGAAAACGTAGACATAAAATACTTGACGGTAACCTGAAACTTAGCTATAACCGTTACCTATAACTTAATCATAACCGTAACCTTAGCCTAAAACTTAACCATAACCTTAACATTAAACGTAGACATAAAGAAAGGGTTCCGTAACTGCAGCTTTGAGTGCTATAACTATGACTATTAAAACGTAACCGTAACCGCAACCTTAAACACAGACGCAAAAGTGGCTTTTTTCGGATCCGTAACTTTAAGAAAAGTTGGAATGCACACTTAGAAGTAATACTGTAATGCAGACTTGGCCGTAACCGTGACTGTATCGTTAAATGAAGGTGTGAAAGGATATTTTTTCGATACCGTAACTTTGAAATGTTCAACTAAACACATCGCGTCAGTACTATGCCAGATATGCCGTCACCGTATCCGTAACTCTAGACGTAGGAGTAACTTTTTTCATAACAGTAACTTTAACATTTTGAGTTAGCACTCAGCGGCAATACTATGACTATGAAGACTAATCCATAACCATAACAGTAACCTTAGAGATGGACGTAAAAGTTACTTTTTTCGTAACCGTAACTTTGAAAAGTCGACCAAACACTAAGCGACTATACTTTAACTATAATGGCTAAGTGGAAACCTTAATCGTAGGTTAAAATTCAGAAAAATTTTCCATAACCGTAACAACCAAATGTTTGCGTGATAAATAAATTGTTCTTAGCCGTAACTTCAAATGTTACTCTAAGCTCCTATCGACCATACTATGACTATGAAGACAAAGCCAACCGTAACCGTAATCCCAAATATATGTGTAACCGAAATTATACTCGTTGCCATAATTTTTAAAAGGTCGCCTATGAAAACGGAGCGTATACGTAACATTATAAATAGCCATAAAAGTAACTGTTTTTGTAACCGTAACTTTACAAGTGGTTGGACTGACTATGAAAAAAATGCAGCAACCTTAACGGCAACATTTTATGATTTTTACTAAGTGACAATACTGTAACTATGACGTAAACGTAACCGTAAACTTGATTACAGGCTCAACAAAAAAGTTATTCGTTAACGAAAACTTCGACTGAGCACTTAAAAAAAAAATTCAATGACTATGATGACTAAATCATTACCGTAACCTTAAATGTAGCCGTAAAACAAACCTTATTCGTAACCGTAACCGTAACTTTGAAAATGACGCTTAAACACTTAGCGACAAAACTATTGCTATAAAGACTTAACCGAAACCGTAGCCGTAACCGTAAACATAACCGTAACCGTAAACTAAGCATTATTCCAAACCATAACCGTAACTTTGAAAAGTTGGACTGAGACCTTAAAAAGCTAAGAATGTGAAGATTACGACATAACCGTAACTGTAACCTAAAATGTAGCCAGAGAAGAAATTCGTGAGCGTAACTTGCAACAGTTCAACGAAACTATGACTTTGTGACCATGACGATTATTCACTAATTGGGTAGCCAGGGTTATTTATGAACTTCCATGGAATCTGGATAGCTTTTCTCAGCATCAAAGTTTTGACCTGTATTTTTTGTTGAACAAAAAACCCATTTAATTTAAATCTCATTGACACTTTTCCACTTATCAAAGTTTTCAATTTACACAAACTGTTGAATAAATGAAACCAACATAAATGGCCAACACGACGATCAATATCTCAACTACTTAACATGTCAAACAACCGCATTTATTGTATTGAATAATTTGTTCGTGGTCATATTAAATGCATATTCAAAAATTTTCTCATAACCAAATCACATTAGTTGCGCTTAAAATTTTAAATCTAATTCAATGTATTGCGTAAACATAAAAGTGAGCAATATTTGCTGTACAATTTTGGGTTTTGGCATTTATGGTCGTACCATCAAATGTCAGATAAAGAGCACTTAGCAAACAAATTTTCCTAAATTAAATTTTAAATATATTTTGCTTGTGTATTCAAGTTGAACTTTATCCAAATTTATATGTGTATAAAATATCAATCATAAAAAGGTATTCAATTTCAAATATATTTCATAAACAAACACTTAATAAATAAAACTATTGATAAACGATTTGCATGAACAAAACATAAAAGCTGATTAAAATTTGTTTTTGTTTACAATTTTTTTCATTGCAGCACAATGACACATTCGCTTATGACATTGGATATATCGGGCAATAAAATGCAGCATATACCGCTGGAGGCGTTGCAAAAGTTGCATTCGCTGACAAGGCTGGTGGCGCAGAGGTGAGTTTGTTAATAAGTATTTTTTCGACGTAGAGTGGTTTATATTTTGTTTTCTATTGGCAATAGAATAGTTACAAAAAAGAAAAAAAAAATATTTTTTAACCCACCGTTTTTTAAGGAAAGCGGTGAATGAAGTTATGTGATCGGAACAACAATCGTAGACGTAGCCGTAACCGTAACCGTAACCATAACCGTAACCGTAACCGTAACCATAGCCGTAACATTCACCGTAACTGTAACCATAACGTGCAACTTAACCGTAACGTTAACTTTCGCGTAGAAGTAAAAGACTAACCATAACCGTAATCTTAAACTTAACCGCATCCTTAATCTTAACCGTAACCTTAACTTAAACGTAGAAGGAAAATACTGTAACCATAACCGTAACCTTAACTTAAACGTAGAAGGAAAATACTGTAACCATAACCCTAACCTTAACTTAAACGTAGAAGGAAAATACTGTAACAATAACCGTAACCTTAACTTAAACGTAGAAGGAAAATACTGTAACCATAACCGTAACCTTAACTTAAACGTAGAAGGAAAATACTGTAACCATATACGTAACCTGAACTTAAACGTAGAAGGAAAATACTGTAACCATAACCGTAACCTTAACTTAAACGTAGAAGGAAAATACTGAAACCATAATCGTAACCTTAACTTAAACGTAGAAGGAAAATACTGTAACCATAACCGCAACCTTAACTTAAACGTAGAAGGAAAATACTGTAACAATAACCGTAACCTTAACTTAAACGTAGAAGGGAAATACTGTAACCATAACCATAACCTTAACTTAAACGTAGAAGGAAAATACTGTAACCATAACCGCAACCTTAACTTAAACGTAGAAGGAAAATACTGTAACAATAACCGTAACCTTAACCTAAACGTAGAAGGAAAATACTGTAACCATAACCGTAACCTTAACTTAAACGTAGAAGGAAAATACTGTAACCATAACCGTAACCTTAACTTAAACGTAGAAGGAAAATATTGTAACCACAACCGTAACCTAGAACTTAACCATAACCTTAAACTCAAACGTAGACCAAAGAAAATTTGCTCCGTGACCACAACTTGAAAAGTTGGACCTACCACAAATGCCATAACTATAAAAACTGAGCTGTAACCGTAACTTCTTTCGTATCCGTAACTTTGAAAAGTTTGAGAGAGCATACGCGAAAATACTATGACTATAAAGAGTAAGTCGAAGATAATATGACTATAAAGATCAAGTCTAAAGCATAGCCGTAACTCAAAACGTAGCCGTAACCGTAATTTTAAAAGTTGGACTGAAAAGTTAGTGAAATTAATAATACCACGAAAACAATGACCGTAAACTGAAATGCAGCCGTAAATGAAAACTTAATTGTAACCGTAACTTTAGGAAGGTCGCCTAAAGACTTAGCGACACTATGACTATAAATATTAAACCGAAACCGTAACCGCAGTTCTAAACAAAGTCTAAATGTAACGATATTCGTAACCGTCACTTCGGAAAGGTCGTGGGAACATTTTGTGACAAAAGTATGACTATAAAGACTTGGTCGGAATCGTAATCCTAATCGTAGTAACAATACTTCAGTTATGAAGATTAAGCCGTAGCTGTAAATGCAAACGTAGCTGTAAAAGAAACTATTGCTAACTGTAAACGTGACTTTGAAAAGTTGGACTTGAAACTTATTGATAATACATAAAACCTTATTCGTTGCCGTAACCGTAACTTAAAAAAGTTGCATTTAGAACTTGGTGACAATGCTAAGGCTATAAACAAGATGCCGTAACCTTATACTTAACTGTAAATAAAACTTGACTCGTAAGCGTAACCGTAACTTTTTAGAAAAAAACAATGTTTTCAACTCACCATGTTTAGGAAAACCCGGTTAAATACATTTTAGCGATGTCTTTTTAAACTCAATGGATTTTTTTTTTGTATTACATATTATTAATTTATTGAATATTTTTTCTCTCAAATTTTATATTTATTTAAATTTTTTGTATAAATATTTTTTTTTCGAGCCACCCTAATATATGTACATTTTTTTTCATAAAATAATTTTACCTAAAAATGCATAAATTAATAAATTTTATCATTAGATATCGTATTCATTGTATTGGAAATTTTTATTTTATCATAAAAAAATTTACGACCGCGGTAGTTCAAGGCTTCGTTTATGTGAAAATGCACTTTAAAAAATTATAACTTTTTCCCATACAAAATGGATAGGTTAATTAAAAAATAGCACTGCAACCTAAATTCATATGTATCTGCGTACTGTATTTTCTTTTCTAATGTGAGAAATAATAAATGTTGCTCTCTTTCTCTCCAACTCTTTTCTCACAAGAAATCACATAACAACACTAGAGGGTAACTGGGAAGCGCTCTTCGACACATTGCGCTCGCTACACCTCTCTGGCAATGACATCACCGAAGTATCGCCATTCGCGACGCACGAGAACGGCAATGTTGTCGGTAGCAGTCATCCTTCCAGCTTAGCGGCCATAACGCGTCACGATGAGCTGGCAACAACAAAGAGTGGTCATGGCAACTCATTACATACGCTAACAGGGCTCGGTGGCAGCACGGCGCATACTTCAAGCACAAGTAATCACATAGCGCCCACCAAACCATTCAGTCGCCTACAAAAACTGCTATGGTTAGATCTCTCCAATAATCGTATCTATCATATAGCGCCCAATTTCCTGCCACGCTCGCTAGTCACCATTGATTTATCGAGTAATTTGTTGAGCGTATTTCCACAGCAACTCTTCGAGCATTTGCATGGACTGCGCATCGTTTCGCTGCGTGACAATTTACTGCGCAGCGTGCAAACAAAAGAGTTGCGTTTGGTGCGCATGCGCTTAGAGAAACTTGATTTGGGTATGAATTTGGTAGAGGCGCTGGAATCTGATTGGTTTCAGAACAATTACTCTGATGTACATGTGCGCGCGCTCAATTTGGAGAAAAATTATATAAGGCAGTTGCCACCAGCGGCGTTCAAGGGTACTGGTATTGTGCATTTGGTGCTGGCGTTCAACGCAATCGAGCGCATACATGTAAATGCGTTTGAAGGTATCACCGAGACGTTGGAGTATTTGGATTTGGAACGCAATGAGCTGAGCGCGGTGCCTGGTGCGATTAGCACGCTGCATAAGCTGAAATATTTATATCTCGCCTCAAATAATATACACCATTTAACAAATTTGCCTGAGAACACAGAGAATTTGCGTGTACTCAGTTTGAGTGGGAATAATTTTACGATGATTCCAGTTCTGGCGCTGCGCAACTACACACAGCTGTCCTACCTCAATATGGGCTACAATCTCATAGCGGATATACCGGAAGGCATTTTTGCATTGGATGGCTGGGGTGCAAACTTACAAACAATATTGCTGCGCAACAATAAAATTACACATCTGCATCTGGGCTCATTCTATGGCTTAGAGCAAATACAAGAGATCAGCTTGAGCTTTAACGACATCAACATACACCATCCAATGGTTTTCGAGAATGTATCGCGCACTTTAAAAATACTCGAACTCTCATTTGCGGTATTTCCAGCGCGTAGTTTGGAGTCGATCGATCCGCTTGACGCGCTGCTGCCGCTCTCGCAACTCATGTGGCTCGGTTTGGATAATAACAATTTGAAAGTGCTCTCGAATGAGACGTTCTCGTATATGCGCGAGTTGAGCTACATCAATTTGGCGTTCAATCAGCTCAAACAGCTGCCGCATGGACTTTTTTTACCCGATGTGCATAGTCATTTAGTTGAGATCGATCTTTCATACAACTCGCTTGATTTCATAGCGCGCAATACCTTCTTCAGTTTGGGAGATCTGCAAACGCTCAATCTGCAATCGAATAAGCTGAAATTGCTCGAGAAGCATGCTTTCTACAATTTAGAGTTTTTACGCTACATCGATTTGTCCTACAATCAGCTGGCGAATATCTCGCACGGCGCATTCACTGTGCTACCCAATCTCGCAGCTCTGGATTTGATGCATAACAACTTGTGCGCGCTCTCGCTAAAAATTTTCCATTTCGTCTCGAACACGAGCACACCTTTGAGACTGAATGTGACCTACAATCAGATAGCGCATTTTGAGGATGAACTCAGCTCGTATATGTACATCTACAATCTCGACATTAGCCACAATGCCATCAGCAAGCCGGAAAGTTTTGCGAATCTCGCCAATACGCTGCGCTTTCTCAATCTTGCGCATAACGCTATTGGCGCGCTCGCTAATCACGCGTTCGGCGATTTGGAGTTTCTTGAAATACTCAATCTGGCGCACAACAATATCACCTCCTTGCGTCGACGCAGTTTTCAGGGTTTAAATAGTTTGCAAGAGCTCGATTTATGTTACAATGGTCTCGAACAGCTGCAAGTGGAGCAATTCTCAAATCTACGCAAGCTGCGCATATTGCGTGTGCGTGGTAATCGTTTGCGCGCGCTGCCGCGTGAGGTCTTCATGAATACGCGCCTCGAGTACTTAGATATCTCCGAGAATCAGCTGTCCGTGTGGCCCGTGCCCGCTTTCTCTGATGTTGGCTTTACGCTGCGCAGCATACAAATGACACAGAACGCGCTCGAGTATCTCGACTCAAGCATGTTTGTGAACTCACAGTTCCTGTACGATATCAACTTGGCGTGTAATCGTATAACAGTGTTGCCAGACAACACATTCACATTTCTCAATAATCTCACCAACTTGGATTTGTCGCAGAATCCGCTGGTCACCACAAATCTGAAAGAAGTATTTTTGCATACGCCACGTCTGCGTCGTCTGAAAATACGGCGCATGGGTCTCTATGTCCTGCCACAACTCAGCCTGCCCTATCTCTCACATCTCGATGTGAGCGGTAATCATCTGCAAGAACTCTCTTCGTTACACGAAATGCGTCAGCTGCGTCATGTAAATGTCTCACACAATAAAATCGCTAACGCTAGCAGCGTCGCGGAACATTTGCCACTCTCGGTGCGCGTGCTCGATTTGGCGCACAATCCTCTCCGACGCATTACAGCGCACGACCTCAGCGCGCTGCGTCATCTCACCGATCTCAACTTGCTCGACGTTAAAGTAGCGAATCCCTCCGTATTCAGCAAATTGCGCTCATTACGTAAATTACATCTCACATCACATCAGAATTTAGGCGAGATTGTAGCGCGCATACCAGGCCTGCAGGTGTTGCGCATCCACTGCCTAGAGACAAACATCGGCGCGCAGCTTTTTTCGAAACTCGTGAATAATACAAAATTGCAGTTGGTTGAATTGTATGGCGTTAATGTGCAAACGATAGCACCGGATGCTTTCGAGGGTTTGGCGCGCAATCAACATTTGATGGTGAAAATTTCGCATACAAAAATATCTGATCTGCCGCCGGGCATCTTTTACACGCTACGTTCGGTACCACAATTGTCCATCGATATTTCGCACAATAAAATCAATGCGCTTGCGGCGGACAGCTTTTATCCAAATAAGACCTATTGGGATACGGTGGGTACGCGTAGCATTATGGGTGGTTTGGATACGTCACACAATCCGCTCGAATGTGAGTGTGGTTTGGTGTGGTTCGGGCATTGGTTGCGTCGCTGGTTGCGTGAGTCGGCGCAGATTAAAGTGATACAAAAGGATGAGATGAAGCGTATGGTGCAGGTGAGTTGATGTTGTTTTTGTTATTGCATGCTTTGGATGTCAAAAAAAATTCGGTTAACAAAATATTTGAATTTGAATCAGTTTAAGTCCTTTTTTACTTACTGGGCCATACAACAAAAATTTCATAGTTTTTACAACCACATCGTTTTCTTGGTATCACATAAAGTTTTTCGAAAGAATTATTATTGAACTTTTTGAGTTGCAAGGATTTTTCGCTTTTGCGGGCCACAAAAAAATGCATGATTAAATTTAAAAAATTTGGTGTTTTAGATTTAATTAACTTAAGTTTTCAAAATCACACAAATTTAATTTTTAAAAAAAGATTTAATAATTTTTTTTTTTTTTAATAAAAAAATAATTAAAAAAAATATTAAAAAATTTTGATTTTGAATAAGTTTTTTTCAATAATTAAAGGCTTCAAAATAAAGTTAGATTTTTTTCAAAAACTAAAAAATCTAAATTTCCCCAAAAAAGTTTCGAACAAAAAATTTTAAAAAATTTTCAAACCTCACAAAAAAAAAATTTTTTTTTAAATTGTATTCAAAAACCAAGTATATTAAAAAAATGTGTGTCCTGAAATCTAGAAAATTCTAAAAATATACTTAAAATTTTTTAAAAACTCAAATTTTAAATTTTTATAAAAAATTAAATTTTATCCAAAAAGTAACAAAAAAATATGAAATAATAAAGATTTCTAAATTTTATACAAAAAAATTCAGATGTACTACAAAATATTTTAAACCTTTGGATGAAAAAAATTTAAGTTTTTAATTTTTACAAAATATTTACATTTTTCATAAAAAGATTCAAAATTTGATTTAAAATGTAAAACAATTATTAAATTTAAAAAAATGTTAAAATTAAATAAAAAATTAATTTCAACAAAAAAAATTTTAAATTTTTGAGAAAAAAATAGAAAATTTGTTAAAATAAAGTAAAAAAAAAAATCTTAAATAAAAAAATGTTAAAATTTAATAAAAAAAAAATTTAAATTTTCAACAAAAAAATTCAAGCTTTAAATTTTTACAAAAAATTTCTATTTTTGGATAAAAAATTAAAAAATCAAATTTAAATAAAATTTTTTTTATATATTTTTGACAAAAAAAAATTTTAAAAACAATCTCAAAAAATTGTTTTTTGTTCGAAAAGGTTTTTTCCTTTTTTAGAATAAAAACACTTTATAAAAAGATTTTAAAAACTAATAAATTTCAATATCTAAAAAAATCAGCTTTATTCCAATAAAAGGGCAAATTAAAAAAATTACTTATTTTTACAGGAAAAAATATTTGGATTAAAAGAAAAATAATTTGGAATTGGAAAATAATCAAATTTTCTAAAGAGCAGAGTAACAATTTTTTGTTAAATTTCGAAACATTTTTTTTTTAATTATGCAGAAGATTATTTCGTTTAAAAAAAAAATTAAATTTTACTTTTATTACTCTTTATACCGAAATACAAATGTTTCTAACTTTATGTTGAAGTAGTTGCACACAATTTATTCTAATTTTCCAATCTTTTTAATTTTTTTTTTTTTTCTTTATACTGCACGAAGTTACCGTTACCTGCACGCATACTGCGCGTAAGCCATTTTACTTTTCATTTCTTTAACACTAGCTTAACTCTCTTATGCTAAACATAATTATTTACAAAAATATTCTTCTCTCTCTCTTCTCTTTCTACAAATTCTCACAGCGCGCTCGTTCCAATACATGCCATGATCCAACAACGGGTCAACGCTTACCCATACTAGAGATATTTCCCGAAGATCTACTTTGTCAAGCGAGTGCGCTAAGCAGTTCAAGCGAACGTCTCTTTTTGCTCTCATTTGCGGTGATTGTATTGCCACTCTTTACAATGTCACTTTGATAATTGGATGCGTAGAGACAGATGTGAGCGCGTAGCGTAAGCGCAACAACTGCGCGTGAGTGTAATATATACGGAGAGAGCGGCATGTGTAGATACATACATACTTAAGAGTTGCCATATATTAGTGAAGAACTAAAATTTGAAGAAAAATTATAACTGCTTTAACTATTGAACTGGTAAGACAAAGTGGAAAAACTATTTAGTTTTAAACAAATTGTAAACTATTGTAAATTATTAAAAAAAAATAAAAAAAAAAACGTTGTTTATTAATATGGAAATTGTAAAGCTGCTAAAATTAAGTAAAATATTTTTAAAAATAAGCTACTTATAAGATTAGATTTGCATTCACATTTTTTTAATATAGTTTGAAAAAAAAAAATATATATGAGTAAATATTGTTAAAGAAAACGATTTAAAAAAAAATGCCGTAGTTAAATAACTAAAATGAATAATGATAATAAAAACAAAAATAAAAAAATAAGCAAGTAGTATGAGGTAACTCTAAGGCTATTGATTCCTAAAACAGCAACTTTTTACTAGCGACTACTATAATGAAAAAAAAAAAAAAAATATATATTAAAAATTAAGAACACGTATTACAAATACTTTTAGCACTCGTGTTACTGAAAAAAAAAAATATTTATTTAAAAAGAAGAAAAAAAAAAGAAGATAATAAAATTTGAGCAACAGTTGAAGCATTGTGAACATTTGAGAGTAGTATGCGAAAAAGTAAAAATTATGCAAGTTTATGAACAGAATGAAGAGAGAAAGTTCAAGAAAAAACTTTTAACAATTGATTCCTGGCAAGCTCAGTCAGACTATAACAGACCGACGTAAATAAGCGCGCTTAGCGTTGTGTTTTCTTTCGCTAACGTCAGACAACGTGCGATATACCCAAATAAAAGAGCTAAGAGAACTCTTCTTTCATTCCCTAAATTTCTCACTTCACGACGAAATGCGCTGTCTAAATTGAGAAAGGCTGACGCCGTGAGAGCGCTATGCTCGCACTGACCAATCAATGGATACCGTTTGTTATGTTCAATCGCTCGCTAGCAAACAACGGGACACCAGCATATGTTGAGCAGCGGAGCAAGAACAAACGTCTTCATTTCATTGGTGCGATCACTGCATCACTGCGCTCTCACTAACATAGCCTCACTTACATTTTTAACGAAATCTGATATATAATATATGAAGAGCAGCCCCCACCACCTGATAGAATAATTGTGGTTGGTTGGAAAAGAGCCAAATTTAAACAGATTACTGCGCTCTTTGCTTAGCCTTTCGCTCACTTGCAAGGAACGAGGCAACAACAAAACAAAGAAATACTAAATAATTTTACTCTAACACAGCCTCACTTAAATGGTTGGACTAGTGCAGGCCTGGGCAGCTAGTGGCACCATTGTTAATGACGCTCTTGAGCGTACAATGATCGCACTGAACAATCAATGGATGTCATTTGTTATGCTCACTTGCAAGCAATAGCTCAACAACTGACGCTCTTGCTTCGGTACTTGCTAGTGAACGACGGAGCAGAAAGAGATAACACAATTTAATTGATGCGATGATCGCTCTTTCACTAATACAAATACACTTTCAATTCTGTCGCGCCCTGGTCTGCAACATAGCAAAATTGAGCTGGTGATGTAGAAGAATTGACAGTGATTTGATCATATCAACCAAAATATCTGTTGATTCAATCAAAATATCTGTTGATTCAACTAAAATCACGTTCAATTCTTATCCGTTCCCAGATCACTTTTCTTTGTGTATTTCATGAGGAATTCAAGTGGAATTTTTTCGCATAATTCTCACAAAATATATGTAAATAAAAAATATTAAATTAGCTAAGCAAAAAGTAGGCAACAACTCAATAAATACTAACGATTGTAAATATTAAAAAAAAAAGTAAAAATTATAGGAAGATAAAATAATACTAAAAAAAAATTAAAAAATTGGAGAAATTGGAAAAATTGGAAAAATATTTGCACTCAAAACAAATGGGATGTTATATTGAAAAATTAACTGCAAAATTTAATTTTTTTAGGGTGGTTCAGCCATGAGGAATAACACACTTTTTAGATTAGTTGTAGTTTAGCGCAATAAAAAAAATATTAGGAAAAATATTTAAAAATTATATAAATTATTATTTAAGTGAAATTAACAGCACCAATGGCAATTGATTAAATAAAAGCAAAAAAAGAAGAAAAATTGGTTTTTAACTAGCTTATGGAGAACAAATTAGCTTAATAGTGTAATGTAATAAAAATTATTAAGGTAATTAGGAAATTTTTTATATTAGTAGAATTCAGTTGAAAAATTATAGTCTAAAAGGATATTAATTCTGAATAAAGAAATAGGCATATACAAAATTTGTTTAACAAAGTTCTCTGCACTGTAATGAAATTTCTAAATCAGTATGAGTGAAAGAAATAAAGTCCCGTAGTCATAGTCAAATTATCTACTTTAACATGATTCTAGAATAAAAATCATTCTATGTCTGTCCAAATCAACATAATTTTAATTTAAAATAAAAAAAAATCTGTTTCAACATTTTTAAATAGCGGTGTGTGTCTAGGGTGGTGTGTATGTGACAGAGTTTAGTGCTATGGTTTGTGACACAGATATGCGATGCTAGTTGGCACAGGGTGAGCTTGTGAAATACAAAAAAAAAGTCATTTTAAGTTTAGTCAAGATTTTAACTAATACGCGTATTTAGCAGCGACTATGATAACGGGGCGATAACGTTATTATACATTTAAAACATTTATTTTACTTTTCAAGAAATTTTTTTTTAATTTCGCGCTTTTTTTCATTTATGAAATGGACAATCGTGATACTAATTATAATTAAAAAAAAACTGCAAACTTTAATAACTAAGCAAAAACACTGAAGTAGAAATTACAAAAGTATGGAATTAAATACGTAGAAGCAGAATTATGTACGTATGGGTACGTAAAGGAATGTAATAATAAAAACTAGTGTTTAAATTATAAAAATTAAAAATAAATAAAAAAAGATAATTGATTGAAAAAACAAGTCACATACTCAACAAATACTGGAAAATTTTAGAACAAAAGTGCGAGATTTTTAATTTTTTTTTTTGTAAATAAATAAAAAATAAAATAAAAAACTATATAAATTTTGGTTTTTTTTTTGGAAAATAAATTTGGGAAAAATATTTTTTTTTTTTTGCTTTTTTTAACAAGTAAATTTTTTTCATATATTTTTTTTTTTTCAAATGGGAAAATGGAATTAAAATCATTTTCGTTTTTTTCATAAATTTTTAAATTGAAAAAAAAAAATAATTTTTTTTTCAAATCATTTTTTTTTTTCTTCTTTTCAAAAATAACTACATAACAACACGGTTTTTGTCTTATGATTTTAGGTCTTATGATTTTAGAAAACAAATTTTTTTTTCATTAAAAATTTGTGAAAAATACGAAAATTTGTTTTAACAAAAAAAAATTTTTTCTAAATTTATTTTCCAAAAAAAATTATACAGTATTTTTTTTTTTGAGAAAAAAATATTCTTTTCTAAATTTATTTCTCTAAAAAAATATTTATTTCTAAATTTTTTGTTTTCAAATAAAAAAATTTTGAGAAAAAAAAATAATTTCGAAAAAAAATATTTTTTTCGTAAATTTTTAAATTGAAAAAAAAAAATTATCTAATCTAATCTCAAAATAATATTTTTTTAAAATCAATTTCTTTTTTTTTTGTCAAAAATAACTATTAAAAATCCCGGTTTTTTCTTATGAAAATTTTTTTAAGATTTATGAAAAATTCCATTTTTCCCATTTGAAAAAAATTAAAAATTATATAAAAAAAATTATTTGTTTTAACAAAAAAAAAAGTTTTTTCTAAATTTATTTTCCAAAAAAAAAATTATATTGTATTTTTTTAGAAAAAAATATTCTTTTCTAAATTCATTTTCCAAAAAAATAGTTGTTTCTAAATTTTTTTCAAATAAAAGAAAAAAATATTTTTTTTTTTTGTCAAACAAATAAAAATTTTCATATAAATTTAAATTTTTTTTTCAAATGGGAAAAAGGGAATTAAAATGACTTTCGTGTTTTCATAAATTTTTAAATTGAAAAAATAATTTTTTTTTTTAATCAATTTTTTTTTTTCTTTCAAAAATACATAACTATTAAAAAACCCCGTGTTTTTCTTGTGATTTTAGAAAAACCATTTTTTTTTTTGAAAAAAAAAAATTATACTTTATTTTTTTTATAAAAAAATATTTTCTAAATTCATTTTCCAAAAAAAAAAAAATTGAAACAAAAAAATAAATTTCGAAAAAAAAAAAATTTTTCGTAAAAAACGATTAAAAATGCTGTCGAAATTAAAAATAGTGCACTTTTTTAAGAATAAAAGGAAATAAAAAAAGTAAAAATAAAAAACCCCCAAAAAAATTATACGTACATACTAGGGTGAGTCCAAAAAAAATGGAATTCCTTATTTTGCGAATGCCATGCATAAAATCGAATTCCTAGTCAAAAATGGGGCATAATGGTAAAATATAACTTTTTTATATTAGTGGGGGTGCCCGATCGCCGCTTTTTGTTTTCGTTAAAATGAAAAACTTCGATAAGATTATAAAAGAACTCATATTTGCTCATTATACTATATTTTTGACTAGGAATTCAATATTCTGTATGCTATTCGAAAAAAAAACGCAAAATAAGTTTTTTTTCCGTCCACCCTAGTACATACGCTGTAAATAATTCCACAAAAATGTTTTATTATAAAAAAACAAATTTTTGAATGGAAAAATAAATAAAAAATCGTTTATTAACTGATGCATTTAATACAACAACAAGAAGAATATACCAACAATAGGAACACATACATATGAGAAATTCAAAAAATTTTTCAAAGATTTCATTGTAAAACTTTAAACTTCTCAAGGACATGGTGGAAGAAAATTTTTGAAATTTTGTATTTTTATTTTAGTTTTTTACTTGTTATATATATTATTTTGAAAATTAGATAAAACGTATTAGATAAATAGTTATTAATGTATAAAAAAACGAACTATAGAGATACTATATAAAAAATATAATAAAAGATAATCTCACACACAAAATTGTAAAAATTAACGTCGAAATTGATAACTGTAGTAAAATACTTTGAAAGCATTCTACAAAAATACAAATATCAGAATCGCCATAGAATACAACTCACACACACAGCCAACAGCGAAACACTATTGTTTTTACATACATACACATAAATACATATATAAATAAATAAATATAAGTGTTATTGGGCTGTTGGCGTTGTATTGAAAGTGTCACGAATTTTTAAGCATTAAACAAATAGTTGTAGAATTAAGTGAAAAAAATGACTAAAACTATATATAATTAAAGGAGCAAAGAAGTATGGATGAATAAAAAAAATATATTAAAAAAAAAATTGTTTTTATTTTCAAAACGCGAAGAGAGTATTAAAATAGGATAAAATAAAATAAAATAAAATAAATAAAATAAAATAAAAAAGGACGTATCGCACTCGGAGACTGCCGCGGTAAAGTTATTGCATATCACTTTTTATCAACTTATGCAATTATAATATTTATGAAAACTCAATGAGCATATTTATGACATTAGAGCAGTACAGCCTTAACCTGTTAACAGTATAGCCTGCACAGCTCCAATTTTCTGTACAACCTCACACTGTTAGTAGTATAGCCTAAATGTAGGCAACGCTCACAGATCCAATTTTAATGTAATGTAATGTGCAGCTCCAACTTTATGTAATCGGCCTGTTGCTAACATTAGTACAATGTCATATGCCTAAATGTAGGCAACGCTTATATTTATTTTTGTCAAGTTATGTTGCTTACGCCGAACCTTTTAACATTGAAAAAAGTCCATTACTACGAACTTTTTTAACATTAAAATTTTTTTTTCATTTCACTCCCACCGCAGAGCCCTGCGATAAAATCTATGCAATAGCTTAATAAAATAAAATAAAATAAAATAAAATAAGATAAAATAAAATAAAATAAAAATAAAATAAAATAAAATAAAATAAAATAAAATAAAAGAAAATAAAATAAAATAAAATAAAATAAAATAAAATAAAATAAAATAAAATAAAATAAAATAAAATAAAATAAAATAAAATAAAATAAAATAAAATAAAATAAAATAAAATAAAATAAAATAAAATAAAATAAAATAAAATAAAATAAAATAAAATAAAATAAAATAAAATAAAATAAAATAAAATAAAATAAAATAAAATAAAATAAAATAAAATAAAATAAAATAAAATAAAATAAAATAAAATAAAATAAAATAAAATAAAATAAAATAAAATAAAATAAAATAAAATAAAATAAAATAAAATAAAATAAAATAAAATAAAATAAAATAAAATAAAATAAAATGAAATAAAATAAAATAAAATAAAATAAAATAAAATAAAAAAATAAAATAAAATAAAATAAAATAAAATAAAATAAAATAAAATAAAATAAAATAAAATAAAATAAAATAAAATAAAATAAAATAAAATAAAATAAAATAAAATAAAATAAAATAAAATAAAATAAAATAAAATAATATAATATAATATAATATAAAATAAATAAAATAAAATAAAATTAAATTAAATTAAAAAATAAAAAAAATATAAAATAATATGAAGTAATATAAAATAAAATAGAAATAAATTAAAATAAATGAACCAAGAGACTTTAATATCCCTGAATAACAAACATCGGGGTTATGGTAAGTATAGTTCAATATTCAAGTTAAATCTGTTTAGGTTCTGAACGATTTTGTTACTGAATCTCACCCATTGGTCGAACTCTAGTATGTGTAAATCTACAACGCCATAACATACATACTTTTCCACACATTTCAAGTAAGACATATAAAATTAATCCTCAAAAAGCAACAACATAAAATAACATAAGGCGAGTACTTAAAATATAAAAATATCACTCAAAAAGAAGAAGAACAACCAAACAAGCCACTGTAATATGACACACAAAAAATACATAGCTACACCCATCGTTATTTTGCGCCAACATATCTTTTTCTGGTGCAACAGCATGCACCTTTTTGACTCGACCATGTAAGCCTGAGCCCCATTAACTGCTCTACTGCACTTTTACTGCATGAATGGCTAGCGAAAGTAGGAAAATAAAGCAAAAGCGTACGAAGTGTCAATGCTAACATGTATGCACGTAAAGTCTGCTACGCGACCAAAGTGACCCGGCACGTACTGACATTGCAGTGTGAGTATTTTTGGTGCAAAAAAGAGGGTGCAAAATATAAAAAAAAAAAATATTAAATTTTTTGCGGTTTCACATATTATTCTTACCTTGAACTAGTCAGAAATATATTTTTACACAATTTCTTCGCCTTTGTGGTAGATGGAAATATAAAACGACATATTTATGCATTTTCTCCAATGTCTAAGTAGATCAACTCAAAAAGTAGCTCAACATACTTTGCTGTACTTTGTACTACATTTTCACACACACGGCGGAAAGCATACTTTTCGGCATATACACACATAAGAAGTGCTTCAATTCTGCTTTCTTTTAGCATACTTTAAGGCGCTAACAAATATACTCAACAGCTGGCTACGTGTCTGGTAATGAGCCTCTTCTTATTACTTTTCATATTCTTATTCTTATCTTTTTCACCCTCTTATTTTTTATTTTGTACAAATATGTTCAAGCTTGTTGCGGCTTCTGTTTCAACAAGTACAAATGAACTGCAAATGAGCGCCTTAAAGTAGGCAAGTGTATTTCGGTAATAAACATGCTACGAGCACAAAAGGCTCTAAGTAAAATGGCAAAACAATTTTACAAAGGAAACCATAATATAGTCATTTGAGATTGTAAACAAGCTTGCGGTATTCTTCTATATTTCTATTTCCCTTACGACAAAGGTCAACGTATGTTATTTTAGGTTTACTTAAGAAAACTTACAATTTGTATTTCGCCACGTTTGTGGGCAGTCAGCGCCCACCTGTGAGCATGAATTAACTTTTGATGGCTGGAAATATGATTCGTTGGTGTTTGGTTTGCAAGCACAATAGGTTTTTTGTGGGATGAGTAGGTGAGGAAGGATATCAAGCAAACCAGGATACCATTATTACCAATTGCTTTGTATTGTTAAGCCAAAATGCTCACTCAGTTTTGTGGTTTCTTTGAAAATTGCGCATTACTACTAATCCCACAACTTTGAGGTCTTTATTTACTAGCTAATATATCTACGTATCACCCTCACCACAACATCGTTATCGGATAAAGTCCTAAGCATAACAGATCTCGCATTTTGACCAAGATTTTTAGAATTCGGGCGATGCGACTTACACGACGTGACATCATGTGATTAATGATAATGATACTACATTGGTGATAACCGGTTATTTTTCTGATGTGATGTATTACGGGCAGTGTTGGGTACGAGGAGAGTACTCCGCGGCTCCTGTCCCATAAAATTAGCAAATAGGCCATGTCACATAGCGACAACTATATGATATAACTAAGCCCAACGTCGTATGATATGACATTTCATCATCTACAAAGTTTAATCATAGACAGAAATAAAATTTACCAATGGGTTTTACAATGCTATGTCACTTCGAGATTGTCACGTGATGTTTCTTCGCACAATGTGACATCATGTGATCTTTCATCATCCAAGCACAATGTAAAATCAATATCTAAATCATATTTGGCTTATCAGGGTATCAGAATCCCATGTCACATCGCTGATAATCACATTTTAAGTCTTTTTGAACAATGTGACATCATATGATATTTCAGCATCTTTGCTCAATGTGACGCCGTATGATATGATAATATTTCATCAGCTACAAAGTGGAATCATAGACAGAAATAAAATTTAAGAAGGGGTTTTACAATGCTATTTTTCGAGATTGTCACGTGATGTTTCAATGTAAAATCAATATCTAAACCATATTTGGCTTATTAGGGTATCAGAATCCCATGACACATCGCTGATAATCCCATGTCAAGTCTTTTTGCATAGTGTCACATCATATGATATTTCAGCATCTTTGCTCTATGTGAGACCGTATGATATGATATTATTTCATCAGCTACAAAGTGGAATCATAGACAAAAATAAAATTTAAGAAGGGGGTTTACAATGCTATGTCACTTCGAGATAGTCACGTGATGTTTCTTTGCACAATGTGACATCATGCGATCTTTCATCATCTTAGCACAATGTAAAATCAATAACTAAACCATATTTGGCTTATCAGGGTATCAGAATCCCATGTCAAATAAATCCATAAAAAAATAGCAAAAATAGTATCGCATATCATATCGTTGATATTCACATGATATCATATTTCGAAATATGACATCATAAGATATTTCATCGTAATAACTCAATGTGGGGATAAAAATGTTATTCCAATACAGGTAAAAAATTGGCAATTTTCTGTTGACCTTTGCAACCATAAAAAATACCTAAGGGTGTCAAAATGACATCACACAGTGGTCATATGATATACATTTTTTTCAAATGCTACAGTGTGCAATATGTCAAATCAATTTCGGAGCGACAATTCCATAAAAATCATATCACATTTCGGCATATGACATCATATGATATTTCATCACCCTCAGTCAGTACTTTCTTCGATATTCGTTTTACAATCTCGCTAAGCACATGATCCTCAACGTGGTTCAAGAACTAACCACCCATATCAAATTATGTTAAAATTTTCTCAATGGTTTCACCTTCCCATATGCATCCACAATTCGTAAGTCCTTCGCTAAGCTGTAATGCTACTAACTCAATTCAAACTATCAAAACAATTTCCTTACGCGCTATTCACTCATTGCGTTATCGCATGGCGTCTAAGCTAATTACTTCATTAGACAACCAACTAGCGCCAAGTGATCATAAAATCCTTGCTTGGGCTATTAACCACTTTAGCCAATTTGTCTGTCACTGAAACACAGCTGTCAATCGCTTGTTGCCACGCTGTGCACTCATCAACTGCTCATTGCCACACAAATCACAGTCCATTAAATTGCTGCAACTCCCTCTATCTGCTGATTACATTCAACTTGAGCGCAACTGTGAATGCAATTGCATATCGTACATGTAGCATACCTTTAGGCGCTACACAAGATTTGCAGTTAAAATTAAGTTGAAAATCAAATTGTAGAACTTTTAAGACCTCTGGGCGCAATTGTTTACAAGTTTTTTCTTACTTTTCTACTTAGTACACGCTAGCATATACTAACATTAAGTGATAGTAGTAGTAGTCACTTTACACTTTTGTTGCTTTTAAACCAGGACCAGGTAGTTAGTGGGTCAATTGTCCGCAAATCTGAGAACCAAATTTACACCGATTATAACGCTTTTGAGCAAGTGAGCGAAGAAGCAAGAAGTGCTAACATAATTTGATTGCTGCGTCGACCGCTCTTTCACAATTACATTCTCATCTACAATTTTGCCGTGCTCTGTTTTAAACTTTGATTGGTAAGCTTAGAGCGAGTTTTTTGTTTGTCTACTTGGCATATATTGGCCTTACGTTCTCACGCTTTTATTTGATATTCTTTGAAATGCAATAAAAGTCTGGTGTGCAACGAATCGGTGATGCAAAGAAATATTCAATGCTTCAGGCGCAATGTTTTAGTTTTCACTTGCTTTCGTTTTGAGTTCTTTTTTTCTTTTTCTGTGGTATTTAGTCGTAACTGGGAAACAAACCGTATGACGTTCTAAGCAAAACCATCATCCGCAGCGAGTTGTAAGCGACCGGAAGGAATGAAATAGTGGCAAACATGTTGTAGAACTAATGCAAAATGCAGGCAATGACACAAACAGGATGTCTTACGTTAAACAAAAATAAAATTTCTAAAAATGAAATGAAATCGTACTGCGGTTAAGCTGATTTTTTTTTCAGCTCTTTTTCTATGTTGCATTTGAAGTGTGTTTCAGATTTTGTTTTTCGCAGTTGCAGATTTTATTTCTCACTCAGTCGACGCCGTTGAGGTTAAGCATTACATTACCCTTGAGTGCTTTTGTGAGCAATATACGAAAAAAAGAAGGAAAAGTGTTGGTGAAAATTGCAGTTGGAGAGAAGTCGTATTGCACAATGGGGCGCGACACCTCATTGGCATATCTAGCTTTATATCAAAACAATTTCCTTACGCGCTATTCACTCATTGCGTTATCGCATGGCGTCTAAGCTAATTACTTCATTAGACAACCAACTAGCGCCAAGTGATCATAAAATCCTTGCTTGGGCTATTAACCACTTTAGCCAATTTGTCTGTCACTGAAACACAGCTGTCAATCGCTTGTTGCCACGCTGTGCACTCATCAACTGCTCATTGCCACACAAATCACAGTCCATTAAATTGCTGCAACTCCCTCTATCTGCTGATTACATTCAACTTGAGCGCAACTGTGAATGCAATTGCATATCGTACATGTAGCATACCTTTAGGCGCTACACAAGATTTGCAGTTAAAATTAAGTTGAAAATCAAATTGTAGAACTTTTAAGACCTCTGGGCGCAATTGTTTACAAGTTTTTTCTTACTTTTCTACTTAGTACACGCTAGCATATACTAACATTAAGTGATAGTAGTAGTAGTCACTTTACACTTTTGTTGCTTTTAAACCAGGACCAGGTAGTTAGTGGGTCAATTGTCCGCAAATCTGAGAACCAAATTTACACCGATTATAACGCTTTTGAGCAAGTGAGCGAAGAAGCAAGAAGTGCTAACATAATTTGATTGCTGCGTCGACCGCTCTTTCACAATTACATTCTCATCTACAATTTTGCCGTGCTCTGTTTTAAACTTTGATTGGTAAGCTTAGAGCGAGTTTTTTGTTTGTCTACTTGGCATATATTGGCCTTACGTTCTCACGCTTTTATTTGATATTCTTTGAAATGCAATAAAAGTCTGGTGTGCAACGAATCGGTGATGCAAAGAAATATTCAATGCTTCAGGCGCAATGTTTTAGTTTTCACTTGCTTTCGTTTTGAGTTCTTTTTTTTCTTTTTCTGTGGTATTTAGTCGTAACTGGGAAACAAACCGTATGACGTTCTAAGCAAAACCATCATCCGCAGCGAGTTGTAAGCGACCGGAAGGAATGAAATAGTGGCAAACATGTTGTAGAACTAATGCAAAATGCAGGCAATGACACAAACAGGATGTCTTACGTTAAACAAAAATAAAATTTCTAAAAATGAAATGAAATCGTACTGCGGTTAAGCTGATTTTTTTTTCAGCTCTTTTTCTATGTTGCATTTGAAGTGTGTTTCAGATTTTGTTTTTCGCAGTTGCAGATTTTATTTCTCACTCAGTCGACGCCGTTGAGGTTAAGCATTACATTACCCTTGAGTGCTTTTGTGAGCAATATACGAAAAAAAGAAGGAAAAGTGTTGGTGAAAATTGCAGTTGGAGAGAAGTCGTATTGCACAATGGGGCGCGACACCTCATTGGCATATCTAGCTTTATATTAAAAAAAAAAAAATGGGATAGCTGGCAACCCTGTAAACCGCCATAAGTGGCAACACCCTTGTATATAATCCTAGAATGAATAAAATTGTCTATATACTCGAGCAGTTCCCGAGATAGACGACAAAATAAATTAAATGAAGTTAGGTGGCAACCCTTATTTTCAACACTGCTTTAAATTATCATATTTGGAATACGTTTGAAAATACCTTTCAATTGATATCCATATTGGCATATCTAGCTCTATATTAAAAAAAAAAATTGAGATATGTGGCAACCCTGTAAACCGCCATAAGTGGCAACACTCATGAATTTTGCTCGGCCTATCAATTACAATTTGTGCAATGTTAGCTAGATCTTAGAATTTCACATCCCATTTGATTTCCACAGCTAAACATCGTGGCGAAAGTCACCTACGCCTGAAAGTCGGCTACAATTTCTACTTCCGTTGCATAATTTCCGTTGCATCATCAGTCATTTTCTCAAATTTTTCTCTTAAAACTTTATATCGCCGCCTAAGAAGTTGACTGCAAAAATTGAGATAACTGCCCTCAGTGGCAATACCCTAGTATAAGGCCTTGGAATGAAGCCAAATTTCCCCAAAAGGATCCCAAATTGACCCCAAAATTATCCCGATGTGACCACAAAATTATCCCGATGTGACCACAAAATTACCCCAAAAAGACCCCAAATTGACCCCAAAATGATCTTAAAAAGACCCCAAATTGACCCCAAAATTGCCACAATATGACCACAAAATTACCCCAAAATGACCCCAAAAAATCCCAAAATGACCCAAAAATGTTCGAAAAATTACTTCAAAATGACCTAAAAAATATAAATATGACTCCAAAATGATCCAAAATTACCCAAAACAGATCCCAAAATGATCCCAAAATGACTCTAAAATGATCCCAAAACGATAAAAAAAAATAATCAAAAAATTAACCAAAAGAGATCGTAAAAGGTTCCCAAAATGGCCCCAAATTGATCCCAAAATAACAATTCTTTATTAGAAGTGGCCCAAATCAACCCTGATCTAAAGGTTGGCATCCTGAAAACTTTAGTCTCACATTTCATTCCACTAACGACCCACTGTATCCCAGCTGTCATCGTTTCCACCGCTGCCAATGAACCACCGCATGCGGTATCCAACATCTGTAGGTCATACCATATGGACAGCGCGCGGGTTGTCCCAAGTTGTTGCTGCATTATTTCGTATTTTAGTTTCGTGCAGTTTTAATCCACTTTCGTCGAAGCACCCGTATAGAATGAATGAATGGCTGAGTTTAGCTGCGGTCAGCCGTTGGGGTTACTTGCTGTTGCTGCTGCTGCTGATGCTGTTGCTCATACAACCGCTAGCTTGGTCAGCTAAACTACTACGGGAGCTCAAAGGCAATACAAATGCTTTGAATGCAATGCACGCGTGGGAGTAAAAGCGAAAAGTAATAACAGTGGGCGAGAAACAAGAAAACAAAAACCTTTTAAAAATGAACAACAAAAAAGTATGAAAAACACCAAAAATAGTATGAGCAATCACAGAAGGGGTGACTACAAATGTGAAAATTTGAAATGTGAAATGGCTGAGCTCATGCGATCCCTTCGAATATGTGCATGCATAAGTTTATTTGCACTTGTGGCCAGTTGATGGGTATCACGTGTTTTGCCCAACTTTCGGCGCATTTGCAGTTATTTCGTAATTTACTAGCAACTCGTTCTCGTCATTGCTGGCCACAAGCGCGCTTTCGTATGCAGCGAGGAGAGTTTTGTTTGTTTGTTTGTTGTTGCTTTCTGGAGACCGCATTACCCGCATGCACAGCTACAAAAATCGCAATCTCAGGTTACTTGCCTTATACGATGAAAACTGGGCTATACTAAAGCTGGATTCTGTATTTGTGTAGTTTTTGTTTCTGTTGTTAAACTGTACTTGGATTTTCGTTAACTTTAACCCTAAATGTACAACTTGTTTAAGCGCTACCCTCTTCGGTTGAGTTACTTACCTTTTGCGTCGTTGCACTGCGAGTTGAGCAATAGCCTTGAGGGGGTGGATAAAAGCGACAACAACAACAACAACAACACAAGCTAGCTCAGCGGATGTTGTTCTCGCCATCAGGCATCATCACGCAATGGATTTCAGCAGCAACTTCAGCGCAAATATTGACCATGGAAGCAATTAACAAATTGACACGCAATCAAAGACATCAGTTTCGTAGTAATAAAAGTGTCTGTTTGTCGATATATATGCAACAACAAAGCAATTGTAAACGATTTGTTAATATTGCTGACTAAATGCAGCATTACGGGGGTTTTTGAGTGGTGCCTTGTTTCGCTTTTATTGCTATATGCAAGCAGCTGCTCACTTTTTGAAGCTCCGTGGACTCTGCCAAAGAAGCAGCTCTTGTGAAATATCGTGCAATGCAAAAATGAGAAAATATCATATGATGCGACATTGTAAAATATCACATAATGCGACTTTTGGAAATTTATATCATATGGTTGCTTCCTTTGTCAACCTTCGAAGAGTGCGCCAAAAAATGCTCTTTTGAAATATCGTATAGTGCAAAAATGGAAAATATCATATGATGCGACATTCGAAAATATAATATGATGCCACTTTGAGAAATTTATATCATATGATTTCTGCCTTTATTAAGCTTCGAAGACTGCGCTAAAATAGAAGTTCTTTTGCAATATCGAATAATGTAAAAATGAGAAAATATCATATGATGCGACATTGTGAAATATCACATGATGCGACTTTGGGAAATTTATATCATATGATTGCTGCCTTTGTCAAGCTTCGAAGACTGCGCCAAAATAGAAGTTCTGGTGAAATATCGTATAGTGCAAAAAAGGAAAATATCATATGATGCGACATTCGAAAATATCATATGATGCCACTTTGAGAAATTTATATCATATGATTTCTGCCTTTATTAAGCTTCGAAGACTGCGCTAAAATAGAAGTTCTTTTGGAATATCGTATAATGCAAAAATGAGAAAATATCATATGATGCGACATTGTGAAATATCACATGATGCGACTTTGGGAAATTTATATCATATGATTGCTACCTTTGTCAAGCTTCGAAGACTGCGCCTTGTGAAATATTGTATAGTGCAAAAAAGGAAAATATCATATGATGTGACATTCGAAAATATCATATGATGCTACTTTGGGAAATTTATATCATATGATTGCTGCCTTTGTTCAGCTCCGTAGACAGTGCCAAAAAGAAGCTCTTCTCGAATATCGTATAGTGCAAAAATGAGAAAATATCATATGATGCGACATTGTGAAATATCATATGATGCGACTTTGAGAAATTTATATCATATGATTTCTGCCTTTATTAAGCTTCGAAGACTGCGCTAAAATAGGAGTTCTTTTGGAATATCGTATATTGTAAAAATGAGAAAATATCATATGGTGGGACATGGTGAAATATCATATGATGCGACGTTGGGAAATATATATCATATGATTGCTGCCTTTGTTCAGCTCCGTAGACAGCGCCAAAAAGAAGCTCTTCTCGAATATCGTATAGTGCAAAAATGAGAAAATATCATATGATGAGACATTGTGAAATATCATATGATGCGATCTTGGAAAATTTATATCATATGATTGCAACTGCTTTACTTAAGATACTGGTACCACTTGCTAATTTGAACACGCGCCTAGGCCAACAGTTTCGCAAAGGTGACGAAATATCATACGAGGCAATTATCAACGATCAATAGGTAACAATTGCTATTTGATAATGGACGTCTGGTACATAAGCAAAATTAATGTTTATTAATTCCACTTAATACCAAGGTGAGGATATATCATATGATGCCATACTGTGTCAAGTCATATGATGTGATTAAAACGAAGTGACATGTTATTCTGATACAAATTGCTATTTTTATGGGTGTCTAGTGTATGACTGTAAGCGGTAGTCCTCAGTAGAGTTTTACATTGAGGAAACAACATAACTATCGTGTCACATGCGGTTAAGTCATATCATGTGACTATCACGATGTGACATTAGCGAAATTTGTGGTCCAATTTTAATACCACTTTGTTACAATATCATATGATGCTGTCATATGTTGGAAAATCATATCATGTGATCATCATGAGCTAGTCTGTAACAATATCATGTGATGTCACATTTCGAAAGGTTCTATCATATGATTGTAAACAATGTGGCATGTTCTTTCACTTGCTCATCAGCTAAATTGGCAGCCAAAGGTTAATGTCATATGGTGAAAAATCATATCATGCGATGCTGTCATTTGCTATTTTTTTATTTAATCATATCATGTGATCATCAACGACGTGACATTTAACAAATGTCTAACGTAACGCCCTGTTTGTTGCAAGATTGCAAACGCCAGAAAGCTATAACAACATATAAATCTAATTTTACTGAATACATCAATAATAATGTACTTTGTATGTGTATGTGTCGTTTATAGATTTTATTACATTTATTTTAAGCCAACGCAATGCTATTAAATTAAAACAAATCCCAAATTGCAAAGCAACAACAAAACATAAATTACAACCGAATATAAATTTGTTTTGCGTGCGTACAACCAAAATATTAGTTAATTTGTGCGTAGGCCTTTATAATTCAATGTAGGTCACCTGCAGTAAAACCAACTGGCTGCAGACTACTTCAAAAACTGGTTTCAACACAAGACTAAGTCAGCCAACTTTTGAACTAGAACAAAAATATATTAATTTATGAAGAGTTGGAACAATATGATTTCTATAAAAGTTGTACTTTGAAGTGTTTTAGGTAAAAACTAAAATTTTCAATTTCAATTTCAAAATCTCAATTAGCCATTAAAGACTAGTTTGAGTTGGTTTTTAACCGGTATTTTTTCTCACTGGTATGGTTTATCACAATGCTTGTTGTGAGTGGAATTCTGCGTAGATGCGCTTATAATAAATGATTATTTTGGAAATCGTTTTGTTATTGCTTTTGCTGATTATAAATATAATTTTGTAAGCACCCGCCTACGTACATATGTGAACATGTATATATTGCAAGCATTTTTTTATGTTATATAATACAGTGTAACCGCAATTTTACTGCTTCCTGAAGGCTTCCAGTCAAGCTATTTTATTTTATTTTATTTCATTTTATTTAATTTTTTTTCTTTATTTTTTTTATCTTGTTTTATTTCACTTAATTTTTATATTATTTTTAATTTTTGGTTTACGTTTTATAATTTTCTTTAACATTTTTTTTTCTATTTCTTTTATTTTCTTTAATTTTTTTATTCCATTTCATTTAATTTTTTATTTTATTTTATGTTATTTTATTTTTTTTTATTTTATTTGATATTATTTTCTTTTATTTTCTGTTTTTTATTTTATTTGATATTATTTTATTTTATTTTTTTATTTTTTTTTATTTTTTTATTATATTTTATTTTATTTTATTTTATTTTATTTTATTTTATTTTATTATATTTTATTTTATTTTATTTTATTTTATTTTATTTTATTTTATTTTATTTTATTTTATTTTATTTTATTTTATTTTATTTTATTTTATTTTATATCATTTTATTTTATTTTATTTTATTTTATTTTGAGAATCTTTGAAACTTTGGTGGACTTTTGACCGTTTGTGAATAATTTTTCTTAAATTATTCTATGTTTTTTATTATTAGTGAACAAGATGGAAAAGTAACAACAATTACAAGCTACCATGATTACGTAATTTCGGCCTTGCTCAAGGGCACTTATCAAATGGCTTTGTGTTTAGAAATTTTTTCATCACCTTTTGTTGGTCATCGAACCAAGAACCAAGGGGATTAGGAATTTCTAAGCCCGCAGTGTGTACCTCTTACACCAAGCTGCGTTGAGATTATTGCTAGCTTATATCCATCATGTTCACTTAGTATGTATTCATTTTATTTTGTTTGTTTGTTTTTATACTACCTTATCGACAACTAGAGCGACATCAATCGACCGCCATTTATACTAGCAGTGTCAAGGATTTTAGTGCACCCCGTGATCATTTTTACTGACAGCTGCAGCTTATTTTCACAGGGTGGCTTTTTTCGCTGTGTCCTGCGATTAATATGTATTTTATTTTATTTTATTTTATTTTATTTTATTTTATTTTATTTTATTTTATTTTATTTTATTTTATTTTATTTTGATTTATTTTATTTTATTTTATTTTATTTTATTTTATTTTATTTTATTTTATTTTATTTTATTTTATTTTATTTTATTTTATTTTATTTTATTTTATTTTATTTTATTTTATTTTATTTTATTTTATTTTATTTTATTTTATTTTATTTTATTTTATTTTATTTTATTTTATTTTATTTTATTTTATTTTATTTTATTTTATTTTATTTTATTTTATTTTATTTTATTTTATTTTATTTTATTTTATTTTATTTTATTTTATTTTATTTTATTTTATTTTATTTTATTTTATTTTATTTTATTTTATTTTATTTTATTTTATTTTATTTTATTTTATTTTATTTTATTTTATTTTATTTTATTTTATTTTATTTTATTTTATTTTATTTTATTTTATTTTATTTTATTTTATTTTATTTTATTTTATTTTATTTTATCTTTTATTTTTTTATTTTAATTTTATTTTATTTTTTTTTTATTTTTTTGTTCAACCTATTTTTGACACAAATGTGTTACACAGTGTATTTTCGCGCTGTATGAGTATGTGTTTTACAACCATTATATTAGAATCATTGCCAAAATTACAATTTATTTAAGCGTTAATACAACGAAATCATTATAACGGCTGCAATGCGCCCATTTGTATAAAAACAAAAACAAAATTCTCGTAAGTGTTAATATTATTTTAACAATCGCTATGTTATATTATGCCGCGAATGTTTGAATTTTGTTCAAATCGTTGTAATCATTGTTAATCCGCCTAAAAGTATGCAATGAAAAGTAAATAGACGTGCATTTTATGGCTATTTCAGTCGTTCAATGATATAAAGCCGCTCTGCTGCTGCGACTACTATTATTGTTTTTGAGCACAAATCACAATAATAACAACACTATAAAATATGCAATTACAACGCCTTGTACAATTTAATACAAAATCAGAAATGCATATAAATATATTTATATGTAAACGCAATTTTGTCATCTAAAAATTAAATTATTGGCGTTAGTGTGCCACAATTGATTACACCAAGTGGTCATCTAAACATTTATCTACAACGATTTTCGATTGTTTTTGTTTGCTTGATGTGTTTGTTTGAAATTATGTAACACTCTTAAATCCTTTAAAATGATATGCCTGACAAATGACCAAGTTAAGCCATATTAAAATGTTATGGAAAATAATTATTAAGCGCATAGGACAAAGTAATGTTTCAATTGAAATATAGTAGGTCGTTTTTAGCACAACTAGTAGTTAAAGTGATAGGTATTCAGAAATTAATAAATGCATGATGTGTGTTGTGATATGTGTTGTATGTCAGGTGTATGATATGATGATGTGATGAGACATGTATGATGGGACATGTATGTATATATGTTTGATGTGATGTAATTCGGTTGCATGTCAGATGTATGATATCATATGATTTGATTTCTTTATCAACCCTCTACCCAGGTAATTGCTTGATGTGTGTTGTTATCAAATGTGTTTGATGTGATGTAATTCTATTGTATGCCAGGTGTACGTGATATGATGTGATTCCTTGAAAAATGCCTGATGTGTATCATGATGAGACATGATATCATATGATGTGATTTCTTTATCTACCCTCTAACCAGGTATTAAAGCGATGCCTCTAGTAGCCTAAATATGAGTTTCTAAAGTCGTCAGGGTTTTGTATTTAGAAGGATGGTTTAAATCAAGCATTGGCGCCCCATAGATCTTAAGATCAGTCAAACAAGTTGAACTCATCACACGGACACGTTTTGCTCTTTGCTTACCAAATGATTTAGTCGTCGCTGAGCAAGGGGCGAAACCACATCGCGTGGGGGTGTCGCTTTTTTGGTCAGCGAATGTTACAAATATAGTTCACAGCGCGTGTATAAGCGCTCTCACTTGTACACCTGCATTTACCAATTTGCCGACCCATGGTTTAGATCATTCCGGGATTGTTTCTGAGATAGTTTTTGAGTTCCAGACTTTTTGATAATTATTTAGGGACTTCTTAGCGATATCGTTTCGGGACTGTTTCGGCTCATTTTTTTTTCTTTTTCAGGATTATTTCGAAACTTTTTTATGATCATTTCGGGACTGTTTCTGGATTGCTTTCGCTTCTTTTTCGAAACTATTTCTGGACTTTTTTCAGGGTTTTCTAACGTTTCTGATTTATTAAGATAATTTTGGGATCATTTCGGGATTGTTTTTT
>CAXKVI010000003.1:118648981-118666481 GCA_964058755.1 Campiglossa producta
GAAACTTTTTAGGATAATTTTGGGACTATTTCTGGTTTGCTTTTACTTCTTTTTCAGCACCATTTCCCCCTTTTTTTGGAACTATTTATGGACTTTTTTCAGGGTTTTCTAACGTTTCTGATTTTTTAAGATAATTTTGGGATCATTTCGGGATTATTTTTTCGAGACTATTTCGGAATAATTTTCGGAACTATTTCTGAACATTTTCAGGAATATCTCGCAACTAAATCTGCACTTTTAGGATAATTTCGGGATTGCGTTTTAAGCATTCAATGACTTTTACGGGATTGCAATCAAGATTATTGTTGAATCAATCCGGAATAGCTTTGAAATCTTTAGGGATTTTTTTTTACAATTTTTAGACGGTTTCAGGATAATTCCGAGATCATTTTGGGATTGTTTTTCTTAACCTTTTCAAGATCATTTTTTATTTTCTATAGTTTTGAATTCTCTGTGGATCATTTTGGGGCTTTTCGTGGTCTTTTTCGGATAATTTAAGGGCTTTTTTAAAATAATTTTGGGACTTTTTTCGGGACAATTTCATAATTATATAAGCGTTTTTCGGGATTGCTTTCGGGATAATTTCGTGAAAATTTTGAGATAATTTTAGGCGTTTTTCGGTATTTTTAGCGAAATCGTTTTTGAGTTTTTTTGTCATCATTTTGGGACTTTTTCATTTTGAGGTTGTTTTTGTATAGATAATTTTGGAAATTTTTCGGCATTGTTTTTAGCATCATTTTGGAACTTTTTTGGAGCATTTCGGAAACATTTCTTGATTAAATAGGCCTTTTCAGGATGATTTCGGGGTCACTTGAAGACTTTTTTAGAATGTTTTCGGGATCATTTTGAGACTTTTTCATTTTGAGGTTGCTTTTTATAGAAAATTTTGGAAATTTTTCGGGGTTGTTTTTAGCATCATTTCGGAAACATTTCTTGATTATATGGGCCTTTTCAGGATGATTTCGGGGTCACTTGAAGACTTTTTTAGAATGTTTTCGGGATTATTTTGAAGCAATTTTCATTTTTCAATAGTTTTCGAAAATTTTTAGTATCACTTCGGAAATTTTTTCGAATAAATTTGGATTTTTCCGCTGCTCAAGTTAGCTGTCACAGCCTACTGTAAAAGCTGCACCATTTGGTTTGTGTTTGAGAGCCATTTAAAAAGCCACAAAAATGGAAAAGAGTGAAAGAGCGAAATGCCCCGCATGTCTTGCGCCATAGAAATCTGTGCTACATACTCAGAACCAAATACACAATTTCTAAATTGAATCATTGAAATTTTAGCGCAACTATCAATTTGCTAGCTATGCAAGTTCCGTTTGCTTAAATTAAGTTCTCACCATTTCGATTAAAAACGTACTACACTTTACAACACTTGAAAAACATTTCCTTAGGCATACACACTTACTTAGTAAACCCATATACCTTACATCCTTTATCTCTATCACGATTTCTAGACGCTTTTGAGGTATAGTAATTACTACTACAAAATCTGATAGACTGTGAAAAAGTAAGTTTCCGATTGCAAGCCAATGCACACACATACATACATACCTATGTACACCACATACGGCTGCATATCTGAATAAGACTTTATAAACCACACTAATGGGTCACATACCAACACACAAAACTCAATTATTTTCACACTTTTAACCAACCACTTTATATACATACATATCTATATTCTCCAACGCTATGAAACCTAGAGCACTCTCAGTCATCTAACGCAAAAGCAGCAACAAATTTCACACTTATACGCAATTAAATGAACTTCAAAATCCCATTCACAGCAACTAAAGTGTATAGACAAAGACAAAGACATATTCGTAGTAGTTGGTACATATCTGATGACAAATCTGCGAAAGGGATGAATGAGTGTAGATAAAGTGGACAGATAGGGAAGCTTTTCAACAACTTGTAACAAAATCCAGTTGTTAAACTTTAAGTTGTTGTTGTTGTGCAGAAAAATTGTATGTACCTATGGTTTTAGTAAGTAGTTTGCGTTTGTGTTGGTGAGTTGAATGTTCTTGCGTACATTTTTCTATTTTGGTATGCTTGTGAGAGTGTGCCTATAGCACATATATACATAACTATTTACATAACCTGCCAAACATAGCTAACCACTTTAAACCTGACCACGCCATCACAATTTTTTAAAATTTATTTTACTTTGGTTGAACTGATTTTATTTTATTTTATTTTATTTTATTTTATTTTATTTTATTTTATTTTACTTTATTTTATTTTATTTAATTTTATTTTATTTTATTTTATTTTATTTAATTTTATTTTATTTTATTTTATTTTATTTTATTTTATTTTATTTTATTTTAATTTATTTTATTTTATTTTATTTTATTTTATTGTATTTTATTTATTTTTTTTTATTTTATATTATTTTTTTTTATTTTATTTTATTTTATTTTATTTTATTTTATTTTATTTTATTTTATTTTATTTTATTTTATTTTATTTTATTTTATTTTATTTTATTTTATTTTATTTTATTTTATTTTATTTTATTTTATTTTATTTTATTTTATTTTATTTTATTTTATTTTATTTTATTTTATTTTATTTTATTTTATTTTATTTTATTTTATTTTATTTTATTTTATTTTATTTTATTTTATTTTATTTTATTTTATTTTATTTTATTTTATTTTATTTTATTTTATTTTATTTTATTTTATTTTATTTTATTTTATTTTATTTTATTTTATTTTATTTTATTTTATTTTATTTTATTTTATTTTATTTTATTTTATTTTATTTTATTTTATTTTATTTTATTTTATTTTATTTTATTTTATTTTATTTTATTTTATTTTATTTTATTTTATTTTATTTTATTTTATTTTATTTTATTTTATTTTATTTTATTTTATTTTATTTTATTTTATTTTATTTTATTTTATTTTATTTTATTTTATTTTATTTTATTTTATTTTATTTTATTTTATTTTATTTTATTTTATTTTATTTTATTTTATTTTATTTTATTTTATTTTATTTTATTTTATTTTATTTTATTTTATTTTATTTTATTTTATTTTATTTTATTTTATTTTATTTTATTTTATTTTATTTTATTTTATTTTATTTTATTTTATTTTATTTTATTTTATTTTATTTTATTTTATTTTATTTTATTTTATTTTATTTTATTTTATTTTATTTTATTTTATTTTATTTTATTTCATTTTATTTTATTTTATTTTATTTTTTTATTTATTTATTTTTTTATTTTATTTTATTCCGCGCGACTCGATTTTTATCTCCATTTTTACCCATATTTGGTTGGCTGGGTATATACATATTAGTCTGAATCTGTTAGAATTTGCATATGCGCCCAATTAAAAGGTAACTAGTAAGTTGATAATCGCCATCACCTAGATCTTTTAATGCATTTTCTTCTTCTGCTACTACTTACTACCCTTTCGCTTTTGCTTTTTATAGTTTTGAGGTAGTTGGGCGGCTGGGTTTGGTCTATGTACAATACTAGAAAGAGTTTGCAACTTTAAATACCAGAAGAGAAAATCTTACAACCACGACTTGTGAGTACCTCACGTGGCGCAACATCACATGATCTATGGGAAATCATATCAAGTAAGGTGATATCACATCATGCGGTATGACAGCATTTTAATGCAATCAGATCTGTAATGTGGGGCTTATGAAACAAATTTAAATACATTTTTAAATATTACACTTAAATCTTAATTCGAAAATTTGAACTGCTTTTTATGAAATTTTAATAATAATCAGTAATTTTCCACTTTCCGTCACTTTTCCAAGCAATTCCTTTCACACCACAACGAACACGGAAATTACTGTCTGTCTGCATGCGCTTCACACTTTTTGCGCGCCGCCAGCAATTGCTCGATGAACTTTTTTTACCACAGCACTAACGTCTACTCCCTTTACTCACTCACCTTCATCAAACTCCATTCATTATCCACTACAAGCCGCATAACTATGCTACTAACATCATCAAAGCCACAGGCGGCCTTTACAGAGCTTAACTCGTTTGACGCCGGTAGGTAAATTACCGATTTTTCAAATTCAAATTATTGATTTTCACTGCAATTTCCTGACAAAAACAGGCGGCAGCTGTAGATATATTTGTGTGCGTCTTAAGCGACCTGCCACAACTCAATTTAAAGACTTTGCTTTTACGTTTTCTCTCTTTAGCTACTAGTGGGGCATAATTTTAGTTGGATTGGCGGTAAGGGATGTGCGAGTTTGGCGTTAGTAAAAGGGCGCGGCTGCATCAAACTAGCAGGGATTTATAAGCGGATTTCAATAGAAGCCAAAGAAGAAAGGAAAAGAAGTATAATTTCGGGTGAAAACCCAGATTTTGTAACCAGCTGTGAGTGCCGGAAAACTCTGAAGATAGTAGTTAAATGTTATTTATTTTTTATTTTATTTTATTTTATTTTATTTTATTTTATTTTATTTTATTTTATTTTATTTTATTTTATTTTATTCTATTTTATTTTATTTTATTTTATTTTATTTCATTTTTTTTTTTATTTTATTTTATTTTATTTTATTTTATTTTATTTTATTTTATTTTATTTTATTTTATTTTATTTTATTTTATTTTATTTTATTTTATTTTATTTTATTTTATTTTATTTTATTTTATTTTATTTTATTTTATTTTATTTTATTTTATTTTATTTTATTTTATTTTATTTTATTTTATTTTATTTTATTTTATTTTATTTTATTTTATTTTATTTTATTTTATTTTATTTTATTTTATTTTATTTTATTTTATTTTATTTTATTTTATTTTATTTTATTTTATTTTATTTTATTTTATTTTATTTTATTTTATTTTATTTTATTTTATTTTATTTTATTTTATTTTATTTTATTTTATTTTATTTTATTTTATTTTATTTTATTTTATTTTATTTTATTTTATTTTATTTTATTTTATTTTATTTTATTTTATTTTATTTTATTTTATTTTATTTTATTTTATTTTATTTTATTTTATTTTATTTTATTTTATTTTATTTTATTTTATTTTATTTTATTTTATTTTATTTTATTTTATTTTATTTTATTTTATTTTATTTTATTTTATTTTATTTTATTTTATTTTATTTTATTTTATTTTATTTTATTTTATTTTATTTTATTTTATTTTATTTTATTTTATTTTATTTTATTTTATTTTATTTTATTTTATTTTATTTTATTTTATTTTATTTTATTTTATTTTATTTTATTTTATTTTATTTTATTTTATTTTATTTTATTTTATTTTATTTTATTTTATTTTATTTTATTTTATTTTATTTTATTTTATTTTATTTTATTTTATTTTATTTTATTTTATTTTATTTTATTTTATTTTATTTTATTTTATTTTATTTTATTTTATTTTATTTTATTTTATTTTATTTTATTTTATTTTATTTTATTTTATTTTATTTTATTTTATTTTATTTTATTTTATTTTATTTTATTTTATTTTATTTTATTTTATTTTATTTTATTTTATTTTATTTTATTTTATTTTATTTTATTTTATTTTATTTTATTTTATTTTATTTTATTTTATTTTATTTTATTTTATTTTTTTTTTTTTTATTTTGTTGTTTTATTTCTTTTTTATTTTTTTTTTTCAAATATTTTAAATATTTTTTATTTTAATTTTTTTTTATTTTTTTATAATTATATTTTATTTTTTTATTTTATTTCAATTTATTTAATTTTTTTATTCATTTGCTTTTTTTTTTTGTTTTATTTTTTTATTTTTTTTTTTTTTTGGAAAACTCAGTATAACGGCGCCCATCGGCTCACTGCAACTGACGATTGGGTGTGAAATATATTTTATTGAAAAGGCAACAACGTTTTGTACACAGGAAATGCCCGGAAAAACAAAATTAAACTTTGACACGAAGACAGCAACGATGTGCGGCAGGCAATGTACGCTATGCGATGAATTTGGCTGCCATCAATGTAAAGTGAATTTCACAGCGACTTCCGGCGGATAACAAGTACGACATCCTTTCACAGGCAGCACCATAACCAAACGTATTTGTGTGTGTGTATGTTAAAAGTGTTAAAACCTTTAAAATGCTGCAATCATTCGCATATTGGCAACATAGCCGCATAACTATCGTATGAGTACGCGAGACCAGGAGTAAGGGTTGCGAATTATGCGCGGCAGTTCAAACGAAAGCGCAACGGAAGCTGAGGGTGTCAGCACGATTGCTGTACTATACAAAGCGCTACAGTCAAACACAAACAACCCAAGAACGCCAAAGACAGTGCAAAGTTGCGCCAGTAATGCAAGTAACGCCACTTAAATAAGCTTTGTTGCTGGTTTGGCTCAGCTCAGCGCAGCGCAGCGCTCGGCTTGTCAGTGCCAGCTAAATTGCAATTTGTTAGCAAATTTGCAGCTTCTTCTTGTTTTGCTGTCAGCTTAAGTTTGGTGCGAGAGCTGTTTCGTTTTTGTTTCTCGCTTTTGCAGCCCAACTGAACCTCTTTTAAATACTTTTTCATTTTTTTTTTATTTTTATTAAGTTTGCTGTTTTAATACATTTTTTATTGATTCTGGAAAAGTGCCATCAATTTCTTGTTGAAAATTAAGTGGGCGTTTTTGAAAGGGCGCGACGCTTGTAAATGCATAAATACAGCTGTGAAAGCGTAGCTGACGAAAAATGTCCACTTTCTTGAGGAAATTGATTGTCTGAAATTACTTAAATAACTAATTCGAAAATTCGCAAAGAAAATAAGCAATGTGATGAAGTCTGTTCAATTTAGGGTTTAATTTGATGTGCAAAAATTTGCGAAGCGCTGAGACTTTTAAATATAATATGGATTCTAAGACTATCAACTTGGGGGTTGCCACTTGGGGTGGTTACAGGGTTGCCACCTATCTCAATTTTTTTAAATTATGGAACCAGATATGGTTATTTTGGGACCATATTTGGATTATTTCAGGATCATCTTGGGATCATTTAGGGGTCACTTTTTGGGTAATTTTAGGTTCAATTTTTGATCATTTTGGGATCGTTTTAGGGTCGTTCAATTCTGGATCATTTTGGGTCGTTTAGGTATTATTTTAAAATTATTTTCAAATTATTTTAGGGTCATTTTTGGATTATTTTGGGATAAAATTAGAGTCATTTTCGAATAATTTTGAGATCATTTCAGGGTCGTTCCATTCTGGATCATTTTGGGAACATTTGTGGGCCTTTTTGGGTTGGTTTAGGATTATTTTAAGACTGTTTTGTCACTATTTTTGGGGTCACTTTGGATAATTTTGGGATTATTTTTGGATCATTTTTAGATCCTTTTAAGATCATTATAAGGTAATTTTAAGCTTTTTTTGGGATAATTTTTGGGTCGTTTTGGGTTCAATTTCGGATTATTCTGGGAACAGGGTTTTTTGGGATAACCTTGGGATAATTTTAGGATTATTTTGGGATTATTTTAGGGTAATTTTGGGTTCATTTTGGGTAAGTAAAGTTAGCGCTCAATTGATAGCACCGACCAATCGCGGGCGGTCACCCAGGTACTTGCAAGTAAGTGATGCAATCACTCCAAAGCTTAGGAGCACGAGAAACTTTGAGTATGTCGGACAGTTGGGCCACCCTACGTGCCTTGCAGTCTAACACTACAACTTCGAAGCGTTTTGAAGTCAAGTTTTGTTAGGTTGGGTCCCATGCTCGGTAGGGCATGATGGCAACGAAAAATTAGACCACCTTGCACAATAAGGTTCGTGAACAGTGTTCTATGGTCCAGAACCCTCCGGTGGGCTCACCAAGGCTCACGTAAGGGAGACCATAAGCAACTGGGAAAACAAGCAGTTTAGGCAGCATTGGCTTAGTAGCCTACGACAGAGGCAGGGCAAACTCTTTATACAACCATCACAAAGAGAACCATATCCGAATCTGAAGTCAGATTTTTCGGGTCACCCTAGGTTTTCTATTCAAAGGGCAATTTGTAAAGAGATCGGTAGTTGTAAAAAAAGTTTAATAATTTAACACTTTTCTTGGGTCAAGGAACCATAATTTAATTTTGGTTTTTATGTTTAGCGAAGTGCAGTAAAATGATAAGAAAAAAAAATTTTAAAAGTTAAAAAAAAAAAAAATTTTACTGCTACCGAAATTTGAACAAACTGCCCTCTGGTGATCTGAAAATTCTGACTCAGCACACCCAAAAGCTTTAGAAACCGATGAGAAACCCTCTGGGATTTTTTGTGTGTAACTATTAAGAGAATAGAGACCAATTCAACCGTTTTTATGATTTTTTCTGTCTGTCTGTCTGTCTGTTTGTATGTTTGTCGCCGTATCACTCGAAAACTGCTGAATTGAATTCTATGAAGTTTCACAGTTTTCTTAGCGCGCTTTTAACTTAAAATTAAAGATATCCCTTACTTCGATAGCTCGTCCGGCTTCAGAGTTATCGTCCAATATGTGGACCAGGGGTGATCAAGTTAGTGTTAGTACAAAATGGTATCAAACAAAAGGTATTAGCGAGTTCTGCCATAAGAACTGTAATTAATTAAAGTATCTTATCTGGTTTTGGAGATATTTTCTAAAATGTGAGACGGAAAACAGAAGGGTGAGTGGTTCGCGCAGGTCTACTTTTGGGCGGGGTAAACAAATTCATTAAAGTCGGAAATTGTCGATTTCAACCAGCGATTTCAGCCATCGATGTGACATGGAATGACTCAGTCCAAGTTATTACCATTACGGATGCAGTTCCAGCTATTATTTATCCTTATGATAAGTATTGCAAAGTTTTATAAACAAAACAAAAAAACAGAACTCACTTATTGCCTATTCAAAAACTTTTCGCCGACCTGAATTGGTTGACTTTTCAACAGAAATTAGTCAACGGAAGTTGCAACTACAGAAATCGGTGGTAATCTACCCACAACAATAACAACTAAAACCGCTTAAAAATGGCACAAAGCTGAAAAGAGAGGTGTAGAAAGGGGCAGAGAGTATGGGAAAAGAGTTTCGGTTCGCAGCATGTGAGTGCTAAAGTTCAAAAGGCCGGAAAAGTATGCTTATTGCCAATTAAGCTAATCCGTCAGATAATTAGAAGCATGTCACATTCCAACGCACACACACACACACACACACACATAACAACACCACTACAGCTATGAGGCACAAGCATGACATGAAATTTATAGCGAGCACATATGCGTTTTGATTTTGGCACGAGACGAATAACTACAACCAGTGCCGCTATAAATCAGAGTTTGTGCATATGCATATGGTGCTGCCGCTGGGCCCGTGTGACTTGTTATCGGCTGGCATGGGCTCAACATCACGTGACACTTGATTTCCTGCATGAGCATGTTGTTGTGGCTTCCATAACAGTGCGAGCAGAGGCCGCAAGTTCCTTGGAGCAAAGCGGCAGATGAGACCAAGCGTGGAGTCGAGGAGAAGTGAAACGAGTTGTGGAAGCTAGCGAAGTAAGCGTAAGTTGAGTGTGTGTGTGTGTGTGCAACGCTTTTAGTGTGACGATCATCTGCTACTTTCAATATTAGCGCTTGAGCTCCCCTTTGCAATTTTGCAATTTTCTGCTTGTTTACCACATTTTAGCTGCATTTATAAAATTCACAAATTAGTTTTGTTAAGCCTACGAAATTTTGCGCTAACTCAACTTGTGTTTTTTTTTTTTTTGTGGAGTAAATTTTGTAATATTTCGCTCGTGTCAACACTATGGCTTATTAGGAATTTTCTTTTAGCCCACATCACTCAGTCATTTTAACACCTAAATTAATGCAACGGCTGCATGTTGGTTTTGTAGTTTGCCTAGCTACTCTTTTGTATTGGTGTTGGCACGTGTAAGCATGTATGTGTGTGCCTCATTTTGTAACACCGATATATCGCTATAGCCTGCCTGCTGATAATTTGCTGACAGCAGCGACGAGCTCATTTAGATTTTCTATGGTTTTTGGCATTTTGAATATTATATGAGCGTTTAATGAAAATAGCTTCACATTTCAGTCAGTTGACTTCTAAGGACATTAGCATGCACTGCAAACCACGCACACATACATACATATGCGCATATGTGGTAAGAGGCATTAATTTGCATATTTTTGCATGCAAATGCTTGCCACTCACCTTGAAGAGTAAATATGCTCATATTTAATGTATATTAGGGTGTCAACCCAGCGACTGGAGTGCGACTAACCTCAAATGCAGAGGTAACTCTGAAGCAGACCCAGGCAGCTAGTGAAACAATTGTCCGAAAATCTGAGCACCAAATTCACATTGATAATTACGCTCTTTGCTTGTAGCTACTCTCAAACAACGAAACTCTTGCTGCACTTGTGAGAGCGCTATGATCGCACTGACCAATCAGTGAATGTCGCTTGTTATGCTCAGCTTCTCACTTGCAAGCAATGACTCAACAACATACGCTGTTGCCTCGGTGTGCTGGGAGAAAAGCCATTCATTGGTGCGACGACAGCTCTTGCACTAATACACTCTAACTTTCAATTCAGCAGTGCCCTGCTCTAAAGTAGCTCTTGACTCGCTCTTGGCTCACAACAATATCACTTGGCTCTTTTTAGCTCTCAACAACTTCCTAGAAGTTTTTTAAGGTTGCAAGCAAAATCGTCGCATCACGCTTTGGATTTTCCGAACATCGTGGTAACTCACACTCTATTCGATTGAAAAAATGGCTCCTTTGACTCTTTATGCCTCAAAACGATATCACTTGGCTCTTTTATAGCTCCTAATAAAAAAATAGTCATACGTTTTAAACAAAATGCAAAATAATCAATGAATTTCAGAAGCAGTGCAATATCGCACACCTAAAGTAGAGTAAGGCAGTCGATTGGGAATTTTAGCTCACTGAATCCTTTCGGCTTACTGCAACATCTCTTGGCTCTTTTTAGCTCTAAACATCAAACTAGCAATTCTTTTCAAATATCGGTTAACATTAACAAGGCACGCTTGGACTTTTCGATCGTCGAGATGAGTTACACTAGGGAAACTACGAGGCATTCATTTGACAAAATTATTCCGTGTACTTCTGGTAGCTCTCAAACATATCACTTGGCTATTTTTAGCTATCAGCAATAAGTTTGTGATTTTTTTTAAATAAACGACAAATTTATTACGGCATACCTTGAACTATTCGAGCATCGTGATGACATACACTCGAAGCTATGTAATTGAACCAAATTACTCCATGAGCTTCTTTTAGCTCTGAACAATATAAGTTGGCTCTTTTAGCTCCCGTGTTGTTGTTGTTGTTATTATCGTTGTTGTTGTTAAGACAAAAATTCACCCCGAAGGTTTTGGGGAGTGATGTCGAAATTGACAGTCCTTGGCCGCATATCCTAAACCCCCTAACCAGCAGGGGCTCTTTTTAGCTCCCAACAACAAACTATTCGTCTGCGTTCATTATTCATAAATCTTTGCAGCTTTTTTCTTTTGCTTATATCTCAAGCTATTGCCTTCGTTCTTTCGCACTTTCCATTTTTTTCTTCTTTGTCTCTCTTTGACATGTTTTTTCTAGTGACAAAAAAGTGGCAACGGGGTTCAGACTTGAGGCAAAGAATAGTGGCACAGTGTTCGTACTTGAGCAAAGAATAGTGGCAACGGATTTGATTTTTTTTATACATCAATATCATAGGAACCGCTGAAGCGTTTTTGATAAAATTTGGCACATAGATAGTATGCATCATTTGATCATCATGAGACTTTCTACTAGGGTGTTCCCACTTCAGGCGGTTTACAGGGTTGCCACCTATCTAATATTTTTTTAAACATTGAGCAAGATATGCCAAGATGGGTATCAAATGAAACGTATTTTCTGCCGTATACAGACGAAAATTTTTCATTCAGCATTGCTACTTAGGATTGCCACCTAGCCCCATTTTATTCACTCCTTCATAAATCAATCAATATCTTGGGAACTGGTGAAGCGGTTTGGATCAAATTAGGCAAATACTTAGGATGTTTCATTCTAAGACTTTTTTCTTGGGTATTTTCACTTCGGGCAGCTTACGGGGTTGCCACCTATCTCATTTTTTTTTTTTTAATATTGAGCAAGATTTGTCAATATGGGTTTCAAATGAAGGGTAGTTTCTGCTGTATTCCAAGTAAGATATTTTAAGGCAGGGTTGCCACGATTTGACAAGAAAAGACCCATAATAAAAAAAAAGTTTTTTTATTTCAACTAATGCCACCCTAATGCAGATTGACAAATCTTCCACTCTGCCAACAGCTGTTTGCCGAACACTCAATTACCTACATATATGTATGGATGTGGCTGAAGCTGGTTTGTTGCAAGTGCAGCTTATTAAATTTTCACGCCATTACTATTCATGCAACAACGATGCGGTGCATGTGAAAGTGTGTCGCCACATTATTAGTTACACTAACAGCTTTGCACTTTTTTTCTCATATTTTTTGATGTGTTATTGTTAATTTGTCTTGCTAATGTCTTTGTTATTGTTGTTGTTGTTGGTTTAGGCTCATATTGCATGTATGACAGCATATGTAAGATTTATGTTACTGTTAAGTGGCAGTCAAGTGGCAATTTAAAATTTTTGCGGCTAATGTGTCAGGCAGCCATTGCACTAATAGCAAATGACAGTGTGTGTGTGTGTGGCATGCAACTTAACTACGTACGTTGATTAAAAACTCGCAATGTTAAACAGTTGTGTTTACATAAGTATGCACAGCTGCGTGTCTATGTGTTTGTGTATGTTTGCTAAGTAAAGTCGAGTGAACAAACACAGCTCGGCATAACTATGCAATAAATTATAAATTGCATAAAAATTTATGAGCTGATTAAGTCATCAGTGTTGACATTTTTGATGTGGCGATAGTGTGGCTTTGTTGTTGTTGTTGTTGCTGTTGTTGCAAAATTAGCAACCCTTTGTAGTTACAGCTTTTGTTGCGAGGAGAGGAGAGGAGAGTTTATACACATTTGTGGGTCAATTATAATTAATTAAACGTTTCCTTCGCTTTTTTTACAGAAACAATGCTCTAAAATCAGCGAAATTTTTACCAATATCAAGATTGCACAATTTGTATCTCGAAAATTTTTTTTTTTAATCTAATTTATTTTGAAGTTAACTTCTTAGGCGACGATGCAAAGTTTTTATGAAGAGTGAAATTTGAATAAAAAAAAACAAGTAAGGAAAGCTGTCTTCGGCTGTGCCGAAGCCTATATACCTTTCATGAATAAGCGTCACGATTTTCACTGTTCGATCCCCAGTACAGCCTGTGTGAATTTAACTTTAGCTCATACCGAAATTATCGGAACTATCGATTATATGGGGGCGATGTGTGTTGTTGGTCCAATCTCATTGATTTTTAACAACGACATTCCACTTTCTAACAGAGCAATAGGTACAAAATTTCACGTTCCTAACTTTATAATTACAGGAGTTATAACCCGAAATCCGTTTATCGGAACAATCGATTGTATGGGGGCTATTTGAAATATTTATCTCATCTCAATGATTTTCAACATCGATATTTCGCATATAAAAACATCAATACCTACAAAATGTCACGTTACTAGCTCTTTAATTACAGAAGTTATAGCCCAAAATCCGTTTATCGGAACAATCGATTGTATGGGAGCTTGGAGTAGTTTTGGTCCGATCTTGCTGGTTCCGACGAATGATTATTCTCATATAAAATAACGCCTCCATACCAAATTTCATCGAGATATCTCTAAAATTGAGGGACTAGTTTGCGTACAAACAGACGGACAGACGGACGGACGGAGAGACGGACATGGCTAAATCGAATCAACTCATCGTCCTGATCATAACGGTATAGTTATTAGTGGGTCTATCTCTTCTTCTTCTCATACTTACAAACATCGAACCAAAGTTATAATACCATTGCATGTTGCAAAGAATAGTGGCAACGCACTTGACTATTTTATACACCAATATCTCAGGAATTGCTACAAAGATTTGGATGAAATTTGGCACACAGGTAGTATGCCTCATTCTGAGACTTTTGGATTTAGGTGTTGCCACTTCGGGCGGTTGACAGGGTTGCCACCTATTCATTTTTTTTAATATTGAGCAATATATGCCAATATCGGTATCAAATTAAAGCTATTTTCGGCCATATTCCAAACAAGATATTTTCAGGCAGTGTTGCCACCTAACCTCAATTTATTAATTCCTTCGTATATCGACCACTATCGCGAAAGCTGCTGAAGCGATAGTATGCCTCATTCTAAGATAGATAGTGTGCTTTATTATGAGACCTTCTACTGCGGTGTTGCTACTTCGGACGGTTTACAGGGTTGCCACCTATCTCATTTTTTGTTTAAATATTGAGCAAGATATGGCAATATGGGTATCAAAATAATTGGTTTTTCGAAGGTATTCCAACTAAGATATTTTCAGGCGGTATTGCCATCTAGGGTTGCCATCTAGCCCAAGTTTTTTTTCTTTCTTTTTGAATCGACCAATATATCGGGAACTGGTGAAGCAATCTAGATAGGACTTTCTACTTGGGTGTTGCCACTTTGATAATTTTACAGGGTTGCCATCTGTCCAAAGTTTTTTTAATGTTATCTAAAATCAATTACAAAATGTAAATTGGAAAGTTGCGATAAATTAGAAATGTCCATAAAATCTTTTGTAACTTCCGCAGCGCGTAATTCTCGTACTACTTTCTCACGCACAGCTTGCCATAACAAAGTAAGAGGGTGCATTTGCAATATCACACATTTACCCTTATATGTATGTATGTATGTATATCTTTAAAGATAAATGTTGCAAGTACATATTTATATATATATATATAAACATACATATCTACATTACAACTACTTTGGCCAGTGTTGCGTAAAGATTTATGGCCGGTACGTGATTAACGTAATTTTGCCACTTGAATAAATTTCAAATGTTTCTTAACACTTCAACAATGCTGACGTCCGTTCATATACTTAGTTGCTGCTCACCCTTCAAAAACTTTGCAAATTACTAAGTTATGCATACAAACACATTCTTGCTCATACATACATACATACATTGTACAAGCAAAGTGGTTGAACATACACAAAGGGCAAGCGGGATTGTAGCAGAAGTCACAATTAAATTTTATTTTAAGTTGTTAACATACAAAAAAAAAAGGTTACTACGAATGAGAAAGACAAGAAGAAAAGTTTTCATAAGATTTCGCACTCGATAAAGTTTAACTTTAAATGAAAAGTGTGCATGTGATTGTGTATTTACAGAGTTGGGAAGATTAAAGGATACTTTTTTTGACTATCTACTTGGGTGTGGTGGCTTTGGGCGATTTATAGGGTTGCCACGTATCTCAATTTTTGTTTTTAAATATTAAGCAAGATATGCCAATATGGGTATCAAACTAGAGGTATTTTCGGTCATATTCCAACTAAGATATTTTCAGCCAGGGTTGCCACCTAACCTCATCTAATTATTCCTTCGTATTTTGGACAATATCTCAGAAAGTGCTGAAGCGATTTGGATGAAACAGTTTCATAAAGGTAGGATACTTCATTCTAAGGTTTTCTACTTGGGTGTTCCCACTTCGTGTGGTTGACAGGGTTGCCACCTAACTCAATTTGTTTTAAATACTGACCTAGATATGCCAATATGGGTATCAAATGAAAGGTATTTTCTGCCGCATTCCAACCAAGATATTTTCAGCCAGGGTTGCCACATAACCCAATTTTATGTATTCCTTCGTTTAGCGACCAATATCTAGGGAACGGCTAAAGAGATTTGGATTAAATTTGTCGCATAGATTATATGCTTCATTCTCATACTATCCACTAGGGTGTTGCCACTTCGTTCGGTTTCTAGGGTTGCCACCTATCTCAATTTTTTTTTTAATATTGAACAAATATGCCAATATGGGTATCAAATGAAAGGTATTTATAACCATATTCCAACGAAGATATTTTCAGTCAGGGTTGCCACATAATAACTCATGAACAGGTGATACAGGTTTGAGTCAAATCTAGCAATTTGACTTCATTGTAAGACTTACGCGTGCTGTCAGTATAGTGTGATAATAAATAACGCTAGGTTGGTCAATTGTCTGCGAAAGTGTGGAGCTAAAAAAGTTACGTAAGTAGATGAGTTCCTCTTGAGATTTGTATATTTGCGCTCACTTCTGGCTAAATTCAACTTTAAATGAGCTGATTTTAATTATCTTTAGGTTTGTTTATAACAAACTGATGAAGAGAAAGAAAAAAGTGTTCACTTGTGTTCATAATAGAATTTTTTTTTGAGGCAGGCTGCGGCGAAAATTTAAAAATTTTCGTTAAGCCAGAAATAAGAATTTATTGCACTGAACCACAGACAGCATGGCATATACGTAACAATTTTGCTACACATTCATGTTTCTGGTTCAAAGAAAATTTTGAAAAATATAGAAATTCAGAAACAGGAATGTATTGAACTGAACCATAGACACCTTGGCGTATACGCAACAGTTTTGTTACACATTCATGGTTCTGGCACAACGAAAATTTCGAAAAAATACAGAAATTCAGAAACTAGAATGTTTTGCACTGAACCACAGACACCTTGGCATATACGCAACAGTTTTGTTACACATTCATGGTTCTGGCACAACGAAAATTTCGAAAAAATACAGAAATTCAGAAACTAGAATGTTTTGCACTGAACCACAGACAGCATGGCGTATACGTAACAATTTTGCTACACATTCATGTTTCTGGTTCAAAGAAAATTTTGAAAAAAATGTACTTTAGAAATTTTAAAAGAGGAGTTGAAGGAATATTAACCCAAAAACTATATCGGTGGAGAATTACGTTTTTTTTTCACATCCCCATTCTCACACTGGTTGGTGTTTATAGCTTAAATTTCCCTTGTCGATTGCTTAAATTACCACTTACATGGCTTAGTAAGTAAATTTTTTTTTCAAGCCTACTTGCGCCAAGCTTATTGACTTTCACTTAATACAATCTTTGACCTTGGGCATATGTCCAAGTGTCCTTTAGCTCTACTTGATGCCATAATTTATGTATGAAATATGCTGCCAAAGTAAAATTGTCACATACAAATCAAATCAGGAAACATGCTGATGGCATGCCACAAACGTACACTCACTTAAATCAAATTATATGTATGTATGTGTGCGTGAAGATATGTGCTAGTCAAGTTAGAGTGTTTTATTATCAGATAAATCGAAAAGAATATTGAATTATATCCTACACAATACAAACATACTCGTACATACATATACATTCACTTAGCTCGCAATTCAATGGCCATATTTGATCTTTTGCCAAAACAAATTGTACAAAAACAAAATTGGTTACACTACAAAATTGAAAAAGTGCCAAAAAAAAAGTGGGAAAAAAACGCAAATGCCAAAAGGTCTGCATAAATAACTGACCAATCGTCACAAGTGCCAAGTGCTCTAGGGGTCACGTATTTTTTGTACGTACATTACGCATAATATGCTGGAGTAAATTCAGGATATGTGGATGGACGTGTGGTCACTTTTCTTTA
>CAXKVI010000003.1:118671481-118673981 GCA_964058755.1 Campiglossa producta
ACGATACGATTTGGTGCTGGTGCATCATATTCATATGTGTGTTTGTGGGTGTGTGTGTGCGAAAAAGTAAGTGCTTGAAATTCATTTATATGTCATTCTTTTGTTTTCTGAAATGCTAAATCAAGCAACAGCAGCATCAGCAAATGACAAAACAAAGCAATGTGCCAAGCCAAACAATTGCTTTAATTTTCAAAGTTATTTCACACACATTTATTGTGTTCTGTTTTAATTCTTTCATTCTACTTGCGAGACATCACACACTTGACTGTTGATGCCTTTCGCTTTTATGAATCATGCAATTTATGACTGTCACGTTGCTTTTGTGGTTGTTGATTTTTTTATTTTTTGCACTTGACAGTTTGTTGGTTTACAAAACAGACTATCGATTTTTTCTCGTTATTGTTTGCAAAATATGCTTTGTTTTTGTAAGAGTGTGCTTCATACAGATTTCGAAAGCTTCTATATTGAATCAATTCACTTTTTCAGTCATTTGGATCCCTCCTCCCTTTTGCGACTAATCTGCTAATTGTACATGCCAAACAAATTAATCAGAACAAATCGCTTTCGATTAATCAACATGATTAGTACTTGATTAATCACATTTTCATTAGTTATAAGATGTTTAATTTCATTATTTGAAAAATTTAGTAATCGCAATCTGATAAAGTGCAAGTGCAAGTGCAAGTGCAAGTCCAAGTCCAAGTCCAAGTCCAAGTCCAAGTCCAAGTCCAAGTCCAAGTCCAAGTCCAAGTCCAAGTCCAAGTCCAAGTCCAAGTCCAAGTCCAAGTCCAAGTCCAAGTCCAAGTCCAAGTCCAAGTCCAAGTCCAAGTCCAAGTCCAAGTCCATGTCCAAGTCCAAGTCCAAGTCCAAGTCCAAGTCCAAGTCCAAGTCCAAGTCCAAGTCCAAGTCCAAGTCCAAGTCCAAGTCCAAGTCCAAGTCCAAGTCCAAGTCCAAGTCCAAGTCCAAGTCCAAGTCCAAGTCCAAGTCCAAGTCCAAGTCCAAGTCCAAGTCCAAGTCCAAGTCCAAGTCCAAGTCCAAGTCCAAGTCCAAGTCCAAGTCCAAGTCCAAGTCCAAGTCCAAGTCCAAGTCCAAGTCCAAGTCCAAGTCCAAGTCCAAGTCCAAGTCCAAGTCCAAGTCCAAGTCCAAGTCCAAGTCCAAGTCCAAGTCCAAGTCCAAGTCCAAGTCCAAGTCCAAGTCCAAGTCCAAGTCCAAGTCCAAGTCCAAGTCCAAGTCCAAGTCCAAGTCCAAGTCCAAGTCCAAGTCCAAGTCCAAGTCCAAGTCCAAGTCCAAGTCCAAGTCCAAGTCCAAGTCCAAGTCCAAGTCCAAGTCCAAGTCCAAGTCCAAGTCCAAGTCCAAGTCCAAGTCCAAGTCCAAGTCCAAGTCCAAGTCCAAGTCCAAGTCCAAGTCCAAGTCCAAGTCCAAGTCCAAGTCCAAGTCCAAGTCCAAGTCCAAGTCCAAGTCCAAGTCCAAGTCCAAGTCCAAGTCCAAGTCCAAGTCCAAGTCCAAGTCCAAGTCCAAGTCCAAGTCCAAGTCCAAGTCCAAGTCCAAGTCCAAGTCCAAGTCCAGACAAGTCCAAGTCCAAGTCCAAGTCCAAGTCCAAGTCCAAGTCCAAGTCCAAGTCCAAGTCCAAGTCCAAGTCCAAGTCCAAGTCCAAGTCCAAGTCCAAGTCCAAGTCCAAGTCCAAGTCCAAGTCCAAGTCCAAGTCCAAGTCCAAGTCCAAGTCCAAGTCCAAGTCCAAGTCCAAGTCCAAGTCCAAGTCCACCTAGGGTTTCCACCTTACCACATTACATTTGTCATTTGTATATCCGGTACTATCTCGAGAACCGCTGGACCGATTTGGATGAAATTTTACATAGAGATAGTATTATTGATTCTAAGACTATCAACTTGGGGGTTGCCACTGGGGGGTTAACAGGGTTACCACCTATCTCAAATTTGTTTAAATAATGGAGCAAGATATGCCAATATAGATATTAAATGAAAGGTATTTTCGGCGGCATACCAACTAAAATATTTTCAAGTAGGGTTGCCACCTAGAGTTGCCACCTTACCGAAGTATATTTGTATATCCGTAACTATCTCGGGAACAGCTTCACCGATTTGGATGAAATTTGGCATATAGGTAGTATGATTGATTCTAAGGCTATCCACTTGGGGGTTGCCACGGGGGGAATTTACAGGGCTGCCACCTATTTAAAGAAAATTTAAATAATGGAGCAAGATATGCCAATATGGGTATCAAATGGAAGGGATTTTCGCTGACATACCAACAAAATTATCCTTACCTTCTTACAGTATTGTATTTGTATTGCAAATTTTTGGGATAATATTTGAATTATTCTGGGATAATTTAGGGGTCGTTTTGGGATAATTTTGGGACTATTTTGGGTTAAATTTTGGATTAATTTGAGACAATTTTAGGGTCATTTTTGTATAATTTTGGAGTCATTTTGTGACCATTTTGGGATCATTTTTGTATCTTTTCAATTTTGGATCATTT
>CAXKVI010000003.1:118678981-118688981 GCA_964058755.1 Campiglossa producta
TAAAGTATTTTTTTATTTAATTTTTAACTATTTTTTTCTTTCTTCATTTTATATTATTTTATTTATTTCATTTTATATTAATTTATTTTATTTGATTTTTTTCTGGTTTTTTCTTTATTTTACATTACTAGTTTTTTTATTTTATCTTTTTTTATTTTTTTCTTACTTTTTTTTTTTTTTTTTTTTTATTCTCTATAATCTTTTTTATTTTATTTTTATTTTTTTAAGATAACTAATTTTTTTTTATAGCATTTTATCTCATTTTAATAAATTTTCTTTCTTATTTTATTTGATTGTTTTCTTGTTTTTTGTACATTGTTTATTTTTTTTTCTTTATTTTACATTTCCATTTTTTTATTTTATCTTCTTTTTATTTTATTTCTTTTTTTCTTTTCCATTTAAATTTATTTTAGTTTTTTTTATTCTGTATAATTTTTTCTCTTTTTTTTATTTTATTTAATTTGATTTTTCTTATTTATTGTTTTATTTAATTTAGCTTATTTTCTTTTTTATTTCATTTTATATCATTTTATTTGAATTTTATTTTATTTGTTTAATTTTTTTCATTTTTTTCATTATTTTTTATTTTATTTTTTAATTTATTTACTTTTTTTATTTTTTGTTTGCTTTATACATTCTTTTTATATATATAATTTTTTATTTAAATTTTTATCTCATTTTTTATTTTATTTTATTTTTCCATTTTTTCATTCATTTTTATTTTTTTTATTTACTTTTTTATCTTTTTTTCTTTGTTTTTTATTTTTTATTTTATGTTTATTTTTATTTATTATATTTTTTTTCTTTGGTTTTCTTTATTTTTCTTTTAGTTTATTTGCTTTTATTTGTTAAAATTTTTTATTTATTTTATTTAATTTTTTTTTTTTATTTTTTTTTTTTATATTATTTTATTTTATTTTTTTTTATTTTATTTTATTTTTTTATTTTATTTTACTTTATTTAATTTTATTTTATTTTGTTTAATTTTATTTTATTTTATTTTATTTTAGTTTATTTTTTTATTTTATTTTTTTATTTTATTTTATTTTTTTTATTTTACTTTATTTTATTTTATTTTATTTTATTTTATTTTATTTTATTTTATTTTATTTTATTTTATTTTATTTTATTTTATTTTATTTTATTTTATTTTATTTTATTTTATTTTATTTTATTTTATTTTATTTTACTTTATTTTATTTTATTTTATTTTATTTTATTTTATTTTATTTTATTTTATTTTATTTTATTTTATTTTATTTTATTTTATTTTATTTTATTTTATTTTATTTTCATCATCATTTATTGGCGCTTAACCGCCTAAGCGATTTTGGCCGTTTCGTATCAACGCACGCCAGTCATTCCTTTTTAGCGATAACCGACGCCAATTGGAAACCCCAAGGGAGTTCAAGTCATCCTCCACCTGTTGTTTCCATCTCAGTCGAGGCCTCCCCCTTCCTCTGCTGCCGAATTCAGGCGACGATAGGAAAACCTTCTGTGCTGGAGCTTCTTTGTCCATTCGCATAACATGGCCCAGCCAGCGGAGTCTTTGGGCTTTAATTCGCTGGACTATGGTCAGATCTGCGTAGAGCTCGTACAGCTCATCGTTAAATTTCCTTCGATACTCGCCGTTGTCATCACGGGAAGAACCATAAATCTTCCGGAGAACTTTTCTCTCAAATACTCCAAGGGCCATCTCATCTTCTCTTGACATTGTCCATGAATCTGAGCCATACATCAGGACAGGTATGATGAGAGACTTATAGAGCGTAATCTTTGTTCTTCGAGAGAGGACTTTACTTCTCAATTGCCTACTTAGCACTTGTTGGCAAGAGTGATTCTCCGCTGGATTTCTAGACTGATATTATTTTCGGTGTTGATACTGGTTCCCAAATAGACGAAGTCCCTTATTTTTATTTTATTATATTATTTATTTATTATTTTTATTCTTTTCATCCTTTTTCGTTTTTTTTTTTTGTATTTTAAATTATTTTAGATTATTTTAGTTTTTTTAGTTTTTTCAATTTTTTAAATTTATTTGAACCTTTGAAAACTTAAATGAAAAAAATGATATAACCACACAAGCAATAAATATTAAACAAAAATATTTTGAAATACTTATTTATAAATGAAATATCACATTTGTTTTTTTTTTTGCTTTAAAAAATATAAATATATTTTTAATTGCTACATTTTTATAATTTAAATTTTTTGATTCAACAATTCCATGGCACGTTATGCGGTCTTGACACTTTCAACTGACCGCAATAAAAACGCCACAAATAATTAAATGTGAAAATAAGTGTATTTATGTGATTTATAATTAAGCACACTCAAATGTTTTTTTTTACCACGAAAGCTTTTCAGAGCTTTAATAAGCTGCATTTATGAAAATGGGAAGAACATATATTAAATACTTTATGAAATGGAAATTAGATTATCAAATGTTGTTGAAAAATGAAAAATATTTAAACATTAATAAATTTTTGAACTGGAAACTGATAAAACTCTAAATTAATTATTATTTTTTATTGGCATTCATTAATTTTGTATTAAATATTTGTTAAAACAAAATTTTAATTGTTGACAATAAAACGACTTTTCTTCAATGCTTATTCACCCGCCGCATGCATCGGATATACTCACCAAAACAAAAGTTGCTTAATTACTTAACATTCGTTGGATAATCCAGCGCTCAGCAGCGAATTAAGGGATTTAGTTTAACACCACTTACAAGCACATACACACACACATAAACGTATGCATGGCTGTGTGAAATTTAAATAGCAGTAAGCAAGCGCAGCTGATACCAAGTGAATGATTATTTAAAAAGGGAATTAAAATAAATGCATGTAAATAAAGAGAAAATAAATAAGTGGTATTAAAAAATGAATAAAATAAAAGAATGAAAATTAAAATTTTTTATTGGTTTGATGGTTGTGAAAATGAGTATAACAGCAACAGTAATGCAAAATACCAACAGATTGCTCATACGCAGTGGTGTACCGTGATAAGAAAATATTTTGCAAGCATACATATATAAGTGGGAGTCTATGGTGGAAATTCAGATTGTAAGTTGGCTATTTATGGGTAAGCTTTTAATTATATAAATTAATTTGTGCCTGTAATATAGGGTGACCCTTAAATATAGAAAACGAAGAAAATTTAATAAAATCAAATAAAATAAAGTGAATAAAAAATATAAAAAATAAACAAAATAAATAAAAAATTACAAAAAAAATTAAATTAAATTAAATTAAAAACAATTACAAAAATTATATCAAATAAAGCTAGCAATTACAATGTCGTTTAAAATAAAGTCAAATAAATTGAAATAAAATATATTAAAATAAATTGAATAAAATTAGAAAAGACAAAGTAAAAAATACAAAAAAAAAAAAAAAAAAAATAGATAAAACAAAGTAAAATAAAAAAATATATAAAAAATAATCTTATATTAAAAAAATAAACTAAAATGAAATAGAATTTTACTTTATTTTATTTTATTTTCTTTTATTTTATTTTATTTTATTTTATTTTATTTTATTTTATTTTATTTTATTTTATGTTATTTTATTTTACTTTATTTTATTTTCTTTTATTTTATTTTATTTTATTTTATGTTATTTTATTTTACTTTATTTTATTTTATTTTATTTTATTTTATTTTATTTTATTTTATTTTATTTTATTTTATTTTATTTTATTTTATTTTATTTTATTTTATTTTATTTTATTTTATTTTATTTTATTTTATTTTATTTTATTTTATTTTATTTTATTTTATTTTATTTTATTTTATTTTATTTTATTTTATTTTATTTTATTTTATTTTATTTTATTTTATTTTATTTTATTTTATTTTATTTTATTTTATTTTATTTTATTTTATTTTATTTTATTTTATTTTATTTTATTTTATTTTATTTTATTTTATTTTATTTTATTTTATTTTATTTTATTTTATTTTATTTTATTTTATTTTATTTTATTTTATTTTATTTTATTTTATTTTATTTTATTTTTTTTTTAGAAACGGATATATATACACTTGTATCTCCGCCCATAAGTGCCTGTAAGTGTGTATTAATAAACTTAAATTACAGATGCGCGTGTGAGTGCACACTCTACCTATGCATGTAATTTACTTGTACACATGCACACACACATAAATGTATGTATGTATATCACACTGAGCACGTGAGTAAATATAAATAAATAACCATTTAAATATGCTGCAAACTGTATTTTTTGGCATGTAATTATGCAATTCAGTTCAGGCCACAGCTTTGCGCACGCTGCTATGACACTGTGGCAATGTGAAAGCTTTCATGCACATCAACCTGGTGTGTACGCCTGTAAATATGCAATAATAATTATTTGCCTTTGCTGAACTGTAAACTGTTTCGACATTTAAACACATTTACATACACACATACTAATGAGTGAACAATTTGCATATGAATAAATGTGCGTTTGTATATTTGCTTTGTGGCATACGATAAATGCTGTGCACAGCTGTGTAACAGCAACAAAAATGGAGCGCATATGAGAAAATTGTCACACGTGACCGCTACGGTGGTGCACCAACACATACACTTTCGTTTGTATGCGTGCCATGGCCTCTGGCTTGTTCACTGCTTATTTTCATTTTAAATAATTTGCAAACTCATTTGCGTATTTAATATAAATTTAATGTAAAATATATTATTATATAATATGTGAGGCTGAAGTGATGCGGGAACAGAGAGAGAGCGGCGACAGCACAATCACAGGTGGCCGCTTGCCTTGTATGCACTGTTGATGACACATCATGGAACACCATTTGATGTAAACATTCAAGTTATACAAATTTGTACACAAAAAAAAATATATTATTTAATTGCGTTTACGCTCTGGTTGTGAGGCATGTCCACGCGTAGTCCTATGGAAAATTATGCAGAAATTTGTGCGTAAATAGACAAAGCGCGCTCAAAAGTGTTAAAGCATTATTTTGTACAGCCATATTCATTTATATTTATTTGACCTAACTAAATATACAATTTATTTTTTAACACATACATATTCATCTGCACACGTATACATAATTAATACTATGCGTGTACAATCAAATGAACGTTAAAATTTATTAATAAATCGTTAGTGAAGTTGTTTTCTGAAATGAAAAGAGAAATTTTATATTTAAAATATAAAAATTTTAAGTAAAATAAAATAAAATCAAACAAAAAATATAAAATAAATTAAAATAAAAAAAAAAAAATAAAATAAAATAAAATAAAATAAAATAAAATAAAATAAAATAAAATAAAATAAAATAAAATAAAATAAAATAAAATAAAATAAAATAAAATAAAATAAAATAAAATAAAATAAAATAAAATAAAATAAAATAAAATAAAATAAAATAAAATAAAATAAAATAAAATAAAATAAAATAAAATAAAATAAAATAAAATAAAATAAAATAAAATAAAATAAAATAAAATAAAATAAAATAAAATAAAATAAAATAAAATAAAATAAAATAAAATAAAATAAAATAAAATAAAATTAAAAAAAATAAAATAAAATAAAATAAAATAAAATAAAATAAAATAAAATAAAATAAAATAAAATCAAATAAAATAAAATAAAATAAAATAAAAAAAAAATAAAATAAAATATAATATAATATAATGATAATAAGTAAAATGAAATAATAAAAAAATAAAATAAAATAAAATAAAATAAAATAAAATAAAAAAAAAAATAAAATAAAATAAAATAAAAAAAAAAATAAAAAATAAAAATAAAATAAAATAAAATAAAATAAAATAAAATAAAATAAAATAAATTAAAATAAAACAAAATAAAATAAAATAAAATAAAATATAATAATAATAATAATAAGTAAAATAAAATAAAATAAAATAAAATAAAATAAAATAAAATAAAATAAAATAAAATAAAATAAAATAAAATAAAATAAAATAAAATAATAATAATAATAATAAGTAAAATAAGATAAAATAAAATAATCAAAATATAAAAATAATAAAATAAAAAAAATAAAAATAAAATAAAATAAAATAAAGTAAGTAACATTTTCCTTCATTCAAAAAATTTTTCCTTAAATTGAGGAAAAAAGTCTTTAAAGTAAGGAAATTGTAACTTATGTTAAGGAAGCCATGTCTTTGCAGCCATATAAGGGAAATTTTCCTTGAAATAAGGAAACTCTTTTTTGAGTGTGTATACTAGGGTGGTCCTTATAATCAAATGTAGAATTTTTCCAGTCTCACCCCCTCGATCGGTTGCACCACGGTCAACTAGTTCAGATTGCTCTATGGAGGCTCAAAAAATAAAAGTAATTTTTCTTCTTATCCAATACTCGAAAACGGTAGCACTATGGTAGAAGATATCACATGCAAAATCTGGTTCCGATTGTAAACGCCTAATATAGTGTTCATGCTGAGTTTTAAAAGCAGCACTTTCCATTTTCGGTCATACATTTCGAAGATGCGTTCATGCTGCTGGATTTTGAAAATGCGCATTTAGCTAATTTTCGAATGCTTAAGGTGCGTTCCTACATCGCAAGTGGAAGTATGCTTGCCTTTTCAGATAAACTCCATTTCTTTTATAAAAGTGAGTTCGTTGGTAAAGAAACAGACTTTCTAAACAAACTTGGAAACTCTTCACCTCGAAAATTGAAACTTTTAACAGGAAAACTTATTGCATAAATACGTTGACTTGCTTAGTGAGAAGATATCTTAATATAAACAGTGATTCGCCCAAAAGTATGCAACTTTTTTTGGCTTTTTCTTCGTACATGGAAATTTTTGTTCTAAACCACACCTGACACACGCCTAAGCCATCTCCAATCGGGATACCATTTTTTGTGTGATATCTTCGGCTATATTGCCATCGATTTAGCGGTTGCGCTTCAAAAAATTTAATGATAAAATTGTATTCATACAAATAAGGACCACCCTAGTGTATACGTATGCAGCTGTTTACCCGAACGTGGCTACTACCACACTATATTTAGCTTTTTTGTTGTTATTAATTTTCGGTTTACATTTCTCCAGCACACACACAAACACATTCATACACCTTTGTACCTACGCCAGTTACTTGGTTGCAATTGCATGTTGCATGTGTTTAACTACTTTGCAACACCACTTCACATATGCGAGTGAGTGCAAGTGCAATGCACAAATTAATGCACATAACTATGACGAAACTTACACATACATATGCAAATAACACACCGACAACACCACTCCTGCACAACACAACGAAAATGAGTGACGCAAAAAAGGCAAGTATTATGTTGCATGTTGCAAGTGCATTGCCAAGTTGAGTGTCAGCGCGTATGTTTGTGCGCAAATGGTGTTATTTTTGTGGCATGCAACAGCAGTGGTGTTTGGTTTTCCGCACACTTCATTGCTTATTTGTTTTGTTAGTTTTATTGCACATATGTATATTTTTTGGGGGACAAAAATCACAGTCAAAGCAGAGTTGCCACACAGTAAAAGCGGCGCCGAAACTTGTTAGGGTATGAAGGACGAGTGAGTTGTGCTATTTTTATGTTTTCTGATTTTTGAAGTTAACTTGTTAGGCGCGAATATGAAGTTTTGATTAAGAGTAAAATTTGAGAAAATGACTGATGATGCAACGGAAATTATGCAACGGAAAAAGAAATTGTGGCCGACTTTCAGGCGTAGGCGATTTTCACAACGATGTTTAGCTGTGCAAATCAAATAGGAGGTGAAATTCTGGAATCTAGCTAAAATTTCACAAATTGTAATAGTTAGGCCGAGCAGAATTCATGGGTGTTGCCACTTAGGGTGGTTTACAGGGTTGCCACCTACCCAATATTTTTTAAATATAAAGCTAGATATGCTAATATGGGTATCAAATTAAAGCTATTTTCGACCGTATTCCAAATAAGATAATTTCAAGCAGGATTGCTACTTAGGGTTGCCACCTAACCGCAATTTATTTTTTTTTCGTATATCTCGGGAACTGCTACATCTATTTGAACAAAATTTGGCACATAGACAATTTGATTCATTCTAAGATTATATAAATGGGTTTTGCCACATAGGGTGGTTTACAGGGTTGCCACCCATCCCAATATGTTTTAAATATCAAACTAGACCTGCCAATATGGGTATGAAATTAAAGGTATTTTCAACCGTATTCCAAATATGACAATTTCAAGTAGAGGTGCCAATTAGGGTTGCCACCTAACCGCAATTTTCTAATTTTTTCGTATATATCGGGAACTGCTAGATCTTTTTGGTCAAAATTTGACACATAGACAATTTGATTCATTCTAAGATTATATAAGTGGGTTTTGCCACATATGGTGGTTTACAGTGTTACCACCTATCCCAATATTTTTTAAATATCAAACTAGAGCTGCCAATATGGGTATGAAATTAAAGCTATTTTCGACCGTATTCCAAATATGACAATTTCACGCAAGGTTGCCACTTAGGGTTGCCACCTAACCGCAATTTTCTTATTTTTCGTATATATCGGGAACTGCTAGATTTATTTGGATAAAATTTGGCAAATAGCTTATTTGATTCATTCTAAGATTATATAAATGGGTTTTGCCACATATGTATGGTGGTTTACAGTGTTGCCACCTATCCCTATATTTTTTAAATATAAAGCTAGATATGCCAATATGGCTATCAAATTAAAGCTATTTTCGACCGTATTCCAAATAAGATAATTTCAAGCAGGGTTGCCACTTAGGGTTGCTCCCTAACCGCAATTTATTTATTTTTTTCGTATATCTCGGGAACTGCTTGACCGTTTTGGATAAAATTTGGCATATAGACAATTTGTTTCATTCTAGGATTATATACATGGGTGTTGCCACTTAGGATGCTATACAGGGTTGCCACCTATCCCAATATTTTTTAAATATAAAGCTATATATGCAAATATGGGTATCAAAAGAAAGGTATTTTCGGTCGTATTACAAATATGACAATTTCACGCAAGGTTGCCACTTAGGGTTGCCACCTAACCGCAATTTAACCCCCCCCCCTTTTACAACCCACCTTCCTATCTGTCTTCGCCTTCACACTATCTTCCTCCCTTTTTCTCTTCATTCCCCTCTTTCCTTCTACCCGCCCCTCTTCCTCTATATCCATTCGTATTGGCCCGTCTTAATTTAGGCATAATTCTACCCACGTACCGAATTTGAAGGAAAACGAACCGTGTACATATAAGATATTTTCGAAATGCTCGGTACCCTGGGCCTGGATTCTCTAACAGTGAAATTTTCACTTTTTCACCATATAAAATCTATGGGAAAAAAGGGTATATTTCAAAACTCACAGTTAGAGAATCCAGGGCCTGGTCCACTTCCCGGATGTAGAAATTGTTAATCTAAACCATTCTCGAACACAGCTTATTCATATTTCGTTATTTCTGAATTTAAGAAGTTAACTGCTTTCACGTGTACTGGCTACACCCGTTTTTTTTTTACTTTGCACTACACCCTTCAATTTTTTTTTTTTTTTTTGCTGACGCCATGGCAACTTCATACAAATATTTTGTAAAAAGATACACTTGTAGTGTGTAGTTATGCGATTGCTGTCTGTTATTTTGTTTTTTTGATAGTTGGGTTGTGTTGTTTGGTTGGCGTGGAACTTTGCCAGCATTAAATTGAATTTGCGGTATAAGCATATGTTGCCATGCTACAATAACAATGACAACAACAAACATGTGTTTGTAACTGCGCACTTGTAATCATGCACGTTGATTGAGTACCTGATATAAAAAAGTTAAAGCATACTTTTAGGTGCTTTTGCGTGCATAGCAAAAGTGCATTGATGTTTACTATCCCTACCAACAAACAAAGGGTAAAAACCTGGATAAACAGTGAGTCAGTAAAACAAGTGGGTAACTTCGTTCAGAGATGTGCACTTTTTATCCATAGCGAAATTGCTTCCCCGTTTTCACATAAGGATTGCATACTTTCAGGCACTACTTTTTC
>CAXKVI010000003.1:118696481-118708981 GCA_964058755.1 Campiglossa producta
GCTGTTGCTGTCGGAAAATGGAGATACAAATTGTGCGGACACATTTATTTAAAACGTACGAGAGGTTAAAGGGACATGGGATTTTTCTCAGAAGGAAGAAGAAGTGTAAAAAATTAGTTAGAGGAAGAGTAATAGATGAAGTCATGATTCTATCGATATCGCATTAATCGAAAAATATAAAAATTTATCGATAATATTTTTAAAGTTATCGAGTAAGTTTTCAGTTTTTCGACCTTACTTAGTTAGCGGTATTTGAAAATTTTTGAAAAAAAAAATTTATCGAAAATATTTCTTTTAAGTTATCGATCAAGCTTTAAGTTTTTCGAACTTATTAAACAGTATTCGAAAATTAAAAAAAAAAAATAACAAATTAATCGAAAATATTTTTAAAATTTTTTTAAGTTATCGATCAAGTTTTAAGTTTTTCGAACTTATTAAGCAGTATTCGAAAATTAAAAAAAAAAAATAACAAATTAATCGAAAATGTTTTTTAAAGTTATCGAACCATAAACGTAAAAGCCATTTCTAAGAAAAAAAGTGCAAGAAATTAGTTAGAGGAAGAGAAATAGTTCATGATTCTATCGATATCGCATTAATCGAAAAATATAAAAATTTATCGATAATATTTTTAAAGTTATCGAGTAAGTTTTCAGTTTTTCGACCTTACTTAGTTAGCGGTATTTGAAAATTTTTGAAAAAAAAAAATTATCGAAAATATTTTTTTTTAAGTTATCTATTAAGCTTTAAGTTTTTCGAGCTTATTAAGCAGTATTCGAAAATTAAAAAGAAAAAAAAATAAATTAATCGATAATATTTTTTAAAGTTATCGAGCAATTTTTGAAACAATCGAAAAATGCGTATTTATCGAAAATATATTTTTTAATTAATCGATAGATGTTTTAGTTTATCGATATTTTTTAGCGAAATCCCTGAATCCTTGAAATCGAAAAAATTTCCGAATTTATCGAAAATAATTTGAAAGCTATCGAGCATGTTTATTTAGATGTATTCGAAACGTTTTAAAGAAAGAAAAAAAAACAAATTTTTCGAAGATATTTTCTAATGTTATCGTTCAAGTTTTAAGTTTATTTTTAAATTAATCGAAAAATATGCAAAATTATCGAAGATATTTACAAATCTATGGTGCAATGTTTAAGTTTATATATATTTTTATCGAAATTGTAGTTAGACTTGACTTTAGGTCTGGCTCATCATTTGAATACAATTGAGATTCTAAAATTTTTAAATTAATCGAAAAAATTACACATTTAACGAAATAATTCTCAAAATTATCTGGGAAGATTAAAGTTTATCGAAGTTTTGTTTAGAAATATTAGTTTGAGCTGAAGTCATGTCTTGATTGTGATGCTAAAAATTAATCGATAATATTTTCAAATTTATCGATCAATTTTTTAACGTTATCGAACTTTTTGAGTGGTAATCGGAAATTTTAAGGTTTATGAGCTATTTTTTTATACACTAAACCGTTTTCAAATATACCAAAACAGTTTTAAACTACCTCAATCCTTCTTGAAATTAATCGAAATATTGGTTCGATAGCCGATATTTTAGAATCGTTATAAAACTCCTTAAAAACTTTTTCAAGTTATCGATTTTTTTTCTCCATTACTTCAATTATTCCAATTTCTCGAAATTTGGTTCACATTAAGAAAATAAAATTTCCTGAATTAATCGATACATTTTTTGATTAATCGAAAGTTGATCAAATTAATCGATGTGTTTTTAAATATAGTTCAAATATTAAATGAATCGATAAATATTTCTAAATTCATCGATTTTCTTTTAAATTGCTTATAAAGGCTGGTTTTCATTATGTCAAATTGTGTAAATTTTTATCGAATTTATCGAGATTTGGTTGCTTATTTCGATAAAGTCGGTAAAAGTTGTCAAAATTTCACCCAATGAAAACCAGACTTAACTGCAGTTGCAAAATTAGTATTCCTTCTCCTGCCCCACAGCTGAAACAAAAAAATTTCGCTTGCATAAACATTACTTGCAAGAATGTGATTGTGACGAATGTTGGTTTCATTTCCTTACAATCACGTGTGCTTACTTCCTTATCCGCTTTTACATACTTACCTACATATGATTTCTACACACACAATGACAACATTTAACCACAAGTTGTAACCACAAAGCAACAAACTGCGGTGACATGCGTATACTGGCAACATTCACTTAGTGCAAACAGCAAATAACAGTTGTACTTAGTTCAACTACTACAAACAATGTATATGTGTATGTGTGCTTGTGTGCGGAATTAAAATAAATGCCATCAGTTGCACTCTCCTGCACTTATGTGACACTGTTAAACACAGATATGCTTATAAGCTGTGCACTAGCATAGGCGTGCAGAGGAAAAGCTAGTATGGCAACCCTACAAGAGAATATTTTCGTTGGTATGTCTATGGTCGAAAATTCCTTTCACTTGATACCCATATTGGCATATTTTGCACAATATTTAAAACAAATTGGAACAGATGGCAACGCTGTAAACCCTCAAAGTGGCAACACCCAAGTAGAATGTCTTATAATGAAGCATACTATCGCTATGCCAAATGTGATTCAAATCTGAGAAACTGTTTAGCAATTGTCGAACTTTGAATTTTTATATAAGGACAGCAGGATCCTTAACAAGTACATTGAAAAAAAGTATGCTCGCAAAAAGCATATTGAAAATTGAAACGTTTTTTTAGTAAAATGCGTAACATTATGTTTTCTAGCCCAAAATAATCATGTATATCTTGAAACTTTGCAATTATAGTGCACTTTTTATAAGTCATACACGGCGTATGAGTAACATTTAGTTCAGGTTAATTTTATTCAAGTTTTGGTTGATATATCCGAATTGAGATATCGAAATAAAACTTACACTAAGTTATGGCCCAAATCCCACAATCCCACCCCCCAAAAGCATGCCTCTGATTTTCGTTTACACAAACAAATAGCAAAAAAAAACCTGCCACTAAAAACAAGTCAACCCAAGTATGCTCGTAAAGATTTGTTGCAACAAATGGCGTTGCATGTCACATTTCAATAATAAAATACGAAAATTTTCCAACAACAAAAAGTACAAATTGAACATGCATACGCAGAAATGAAAAAAAAAAAAGTAAAAAAAAAACCAACGCTTCCCAAAAGGTTAAGAAATGTGCAAGAAAATATTAGAACGATTTGTTAGTAAGTGCACATATGTCACACATGATATGAGCCACGTGAGGCATACCAACTTGTGTGCTTCTATGTACTGGTATGCGTAGGCGCAGTGAGGAAAGTTATGGCAGGCAGGCGGCAAACAGGGCGTTCGATGTTTACTACAAAAACTTGTCAGGATAAAGTGTAGCATTGCGCTTTATGTTGCTTGCGTTTTTGCGTGAGTGTTGGCCACTAAATTCCTATGCAACTTGTGTGCTTAGAGAACGGATGCAGGAAATTAAACACAAAATAACAACGATGAGTAGTGTGCATATGCATTGAATGTGTGTAGAGCAGGCCCAGGCAGCTAGTGGGATAATTGTCCGATAATATAAGAAGCAAATTAAAACAGATTATTACGCTCTTTGCTTGACCGCGCGAATAATAAAATTGTTACTGCGCTTGTGAGAGCGCTATGATCGCATTGACCGATCAATGCATGTCGTTGGTTATGCTCAGTCGTTCAGTTGCAAGCAACGTCGCAATAATATACGTTGTTGTTTTGGTACTTGCTTGTAAGCGAGGGAGCAAAAGCAGATAACATTATTTCGTTGTTGCGATGATCGCTCTTTCACTAATGCCACCTCGCTTTCATTGCTGCCGGGCCCTGGTGTAGAGCCTCCAAATCTGTATTCGAAATTTCTATTTGTTGTTATTTTTTGAGCGTGAGTGTACGTATAGTGGCTTATGGTGGTACTAATGTGAACTTCCAAAGTAAGAATTTTTCTATGCGAAAGGGTTGAGTATCTGACTTGATGTTGAGAATAGAGCTAGAGCTAAGAAGGCCAAGTTCTTCCTGTACAGCCGGGAAAGGCCGCCGGAAAGAGAATTTTACTTCTTCTCTCATATCAATTATTTCCTGTATTTTAAATGGAATTTCATTATTTTTATAATAATTTCTTTTTTTTTTGTATTGAAATGGAATTTCGTTGTTTTCATAATTTTATTTTTTTTTTTTTTTGAAATGGAATTTCATTATTTTTATAATTTTTTGTATTTAAAATGGAAATTCATTATATTTATAATTTTTTTTTTGTATTTAAAAAGGAATTTCTTTATTTTTATAATTTTTTTTTTTTTTTGAAATGGAATTTCATTATATTTATAAGTTTTTTTTTTGAAATCGAATTTATTTTTATATTTTTTTTTTTTGTTTTTTTTTTTTTTCTTTTTGTATTTGAAATGGAATTTCATTATTTTTGTAATTTTATAGTAAGTTTTTTATGTAATTTTTGCCAAATAAAAAAATTTTCCAAAAAAATAATTTTTACTAAATTTTTTTGTGTAATTTTTACTACTTTTTTGTGTAATTTTTTTTTACATTTTTTGTATAATTTTTTTTGTATAGTTTTTGTGTAATTTTTAGTACTTTTGATCAATTTCATTTCATTTTTTGCGCAATTTTTACTACAATTTTTTTAATTTTCACTGCGTTTTTTGTGTAATTTTATTTTTTTTTTTTCTATTTGAAATGGAATTTCATTATTTTTATAATTTTTTTTTTTTTTTTTTGAAATGGAATTTCATTATTTTTAAATTTTTTTTTTTTTGAAATGGAATTTCATTGTTTTCATAATTTTTTGTATTTTAAATGGAATTTCATTATTTTTATAATTTTTTCTTTTTTTTTTTGAAATGGAATTTCATTATTTTTATAATTTTTTGTATTTAAAATGGAAATTCATTATTTTTATATTTTTTTTGTATTTGAAATGGAAACTCATTATTTTTTTATAATTTTTTTTTTTTTTTTTTTGTATTTGAAAAGGAATTTCATTATTTTTATATTTTTTTTCTGTATTTGAAATGGAAACTCATTATTTTTTTATAATTTTTTTTTTTTTTTTTTGGAAATTGAATTTCATTATTTTTATATTTCTTGTTTTTTTTTTGTATTTCAAATTGAATTTCATTATTTTTATAATTTTATAGTAAGTTTTTTTGTGTAATTTTTGCCAAATAAAATAATTTTTCCAAAAAAAATAATTTTTACTACATTTTTTGTGTAATTTTTCTTACTTTTTTATGTAATTTTTACTACTTTTTTGTGTAATTTGTACTATGTTTTTTCTATAATTTTTTTTGTATAGTTTTTGTGTAATTTTTAGTACTTTTGTTAAATTTTTTGTGTAATTTTTACTACATTTTTTGCGCAATTTTTACTACATTTTTTTTAATTTTCACTGCGTTTTTTGTGTAATTTTATTTTTTTTTTCTATTTGAAATGGAATTTCATTATTTAAAATTTTTTTTTTGAAATCGAATTTATTTTTGTATTTTTTTTTTTTTTTGTTTTTTTTTTTTTGTATTTGAAATGGAATTTGATTATTTTTATAATAAACAGAAGAAGTAAAAATAAATTTTATAATATTTTTTTTTTTTTTTTTGTATTTCAAATGGAATTTCATTATTTTTATATTTTTTTTTGTATTTGAAATGGAAACTCATTATTTTTTTATAATTTTTTTTTTTTGTATTTGAAATCGAGTTTCATTATTTTTATAATTTTTTTTTTTTGTTTGAAATCGCATTTCATTATTTTTATGTTTCTTGTTTTTTTTTTGTATTTCAAATGGAATCTTAATTTTTTTTTTTTTGTCTTTGAAAAGGAATTTTTTCTTTTTGTATTTGAAATGGAATTTTATTATTTTTATTATTTTTTTTTGGAACACCTTAATATGACTACGTTCCACAAATGTGCGTTTTTACTCTTATACAGGGATTTATTTTTCTTATTTATTGTCAATTTCAATTGGCTTTACTGGCTTAAATCGTATAATTGTACGCAATGAGAAATATCAGAAAAAGGGATTTATGCTATTTACCACACACACACAAACGGTCACAAAAAACAGCTAAAGGAATATCAAATTATTAATGTCTTAAACGATTAAATTGTATGGTTGTTTCGAGTTCTGTAGTTCATGTGTTGAATGAATACTGAACTTTGTTAATAATATGTATGTGGAAAAGATATGCCAAGTAAAGGCTGAAGAGCTTAGGCACTATTTTTGAGGCTCAACTCGACATTTTCAGTTCTATAATGACAACAAAAGTTTATGATGTGGCTTATTTTGAAACACCTTACATTTTTCAATTTTTTTAAATTTTTGTTTTGTCAGAAACATGAATGCGCTGCACTTAACTACAGCCACCATGGCGTATACGTAACAATTTTGCTACACATTCATATTTCTGGCAAAACGAAAATTTCAAAAAATTTCAAAATTCAGTTTTTAGAATGGCATTGCAAATTTCTGGTGCAACAAAAATGTTTAAAAACTGAATTTTTAATTTTTTTTTTAGTTTTCGTTTTGCCAGAAATATGAATGTGTAGCAAAATTGTTACGTATACGCCATGGTGACTGTAGTTGAGTGGAGCGCATTCATTACGCAGGCAAAGCAAAACTTAAAAAAATTAAAAATGTAGGTTAACATTTTTGTTCCGCCAAAAACATGAATCTGCTACACATTCATAGTTCTGGCACAACGAAAATTAGAAAAAAAAAAAATTTTGGAAATTTTTGAAAGATGAATGTGCCAAATTTCGAGGAGTTTTAGGAATATTAACGTAAAAAACTATATCCGTGGAAAGAGTATAATGAGAATATAACCTGCAAAAACATATTTATGTCAAAAACTAAAGTTTAAAATTTTGCGAGAGGAATAAACTTTCAAATACGATTTCCCAAATTTTTAATTTTGGCGCATTCATACTTCTGGCAAGTGAGCGACGATATGTACTCTCTCTCTCTACTTCTCTGTTCATTTTTATTTCTTGTCTCTCACACCTCTACTACTTCAACCAAATCAATTATTACACACACACACACACTAACTGAACACATCCACTAGCCGTAAAAGTTACTTCTATTTGCGTGTTGCAGGCACTCCATTTATTGCACAATATTAGATGTTTAGGTCAATTAATTGCATCAGCAGTTGACATTAATTTGTTTAAGTGTTTGCATTAATTGACACTTTGTTCTATAATATGACACTAATTTGATATTGGTTTGTTTGCAATTAAGAACACAAATGCAAAGTGGACTTTTATGTGGCATATGTGTAATTGCTGGATAAAGGATATTCATAATTTTATTATGTTGTTGTACAGGTAAAGACATTTCGAAAATAATTTTACTATATTTTTGGTGTAATTTTGAGTAGAATTTTTGTGCAATTTTTACTACATTTTTTATGTAATTTTAAGAAATATTTTCTGTCATTTTTACTATATTTTTTGTATAATTTTTATCTCAGTTGTTGTGTAATTTTTAGTACTTTTTGTAAATTTTTTTTCAACTTTTACTACAATTTTTTTGTAATTTTTACTACTTTTTTCTGAATTCTTTTTTTAATTTTTTGTGCAATTTTTACTACATTTTTTGTAAAAATTTTTCCAAATTTTCTGTGTAATTGTTACTACCTTTTTTGTGAAATTTTTACTACAATTTTTATGTAATTTTTACTAAATTTTGTGTGTAATTTTTAGTATATTTCTGTGCAATTTTTACTACATTTTTTGTATAATTTTTACTACATTTTTTGTGTAATTTGTACTTAGTACATTTTTTGTATAAATTTAATCACAGTTTTTGTGTAATTTTTAGTATTTTGCTTTAATTTTTAGTACATTTTTTTGTGATATTTTTACTACATTTTTTGCGCAGTTTTTACCGCGTTTTTGTTTTTTTTGTGTGATTCGAACTACACTTTTAGTGTAATTTTTACTACTTTTTTGTGAAATTTTTCTACATTTTTTGTAAATATTTTTCCACATTTTCTTTTAATTTTTAGTACCTTTTTTGTGTAATTTTTACTACATTTTTTGTGTAATTTCTACTACATTTTTTGTGTCATTTTTAGTATATTTTTTGTGTAAGTTTTACTATATTTTTTGTGAAAATTTAAGTACATTTTTTACTACCTTTTTTGTGAAATTTTTCTAAATTTTTTGTGCAATTTTTACTACATTTTTTGTGAACTTTACTACATTTTTTGTTTAATTAGTACTAAATTTTTTGTATAAATTTAATCTCAGTTTTTGTGTAATTTTTAGTACTTTTTTAATTTTTAGTACATTTTTGTGTTATTTTTCCTACAATTTTTGCGCAACTTTTACTGCGTTTTTTGTGTAATTTTAACTACAATTTTAGTGTAATTTTTACTACATTTTTTGTAAAATTTTTCTACATTTTTTGTAAAAATTTTTCCACATTTTCTCTGTAATTTTTACTACCTTTTTTGTGTAATTTTGACCAAATTTTTTATGTAATTTCTACTACATTTTTTGTGTAAATTTTACTACATTTTTTGTGAAAAATTTAGTACATTTTTTTACTACCTTTTTTGTGAAGTTTTTCTAAATTTTTGTGCAATTTTTACTACATTTTTGGTTTAATTTGTACTAAATTTTTTGTATAAATGTAATCTCAGTTTTTGTGTAATTTTTAGTACTTTTTTAATTTTTAGTACATTTTTCTCTTATTTTTCCTACATTTTTTGCGCAACTTTTACTGCGTTTTTTGTGTAATTTTAACTACAATTTTAGTGTAATTTTTACTACTTTTTTGTGAAATTTTTCTATATTTTTTGTAAATATTTTACCACATTTTCTCTGTAATTTTTACAACCTTTTTTGTGTAATTTTGACCACATTTTTTATGTAATTTTTACTACATTTTTTGTGTCATTTTTAGTATATTTTTTGTGTAAGTTTTACTAAATTTTTTGTGAAAATTGAAGTACATTTTTTACTACCTTTTTTGTGAAATTTTTCTAAATTTTTTGTGCAATTTTTACTACATTTTTTGTGCACTTTACTACATTTTTACAAATTAAACAGTACTAAATTTTTTGTATAAATTTAATCTCAGTTTTTGTGTAATTTTTAGTACTTTTTTAATTTTTAGTACATTTTCTGTTATTTTTCCTACATTTTTTGCGTAACTTTTACTGGTTTTTTTTTTGTGTAATTTTAACTACAATTTTAGTGTAATTTTTACTATATTTTTTTTTTAAATTTTTCTATATTTTTTGTAAAAATTTTTCCACATTTTCTCTGTAATTTTTCTACTTGTTTCGTGTTATTTTTACCACATTTTTTATGTAATTTTTACTACATTTTTTGTGTCATTTTTAGTATATTTTTTGTGTAAGTTTTACTATATTTTTTATGAAAATTTAAGTACATTTTTTACTACCGTTTTTGTGCAATTTTTCTAAATTTTTTTTGCAATTTTTACTACATTTTTTGTGCATTTTAGTACATTTTTTGTTTAATTTGTACTAAATTTTTTGTACAAATTTAATCTCATTTTTTTGTAATTTTTAGTAATTTTGTTTAATTTTTAGTACATTTTTTGTGTTATTTTTACTACATTTTTTGCGCAACTTTTACTGCGTTTTTTTTGTGTAATTTTAACTACAATTTTAGTGTAATTTTTACTACATTTTTTGTAAAATTTTTCTATATTTTTTGTAAAAATTTGTCCACATTTTCTCTGTAATTTTTACTACCTTTTTTGTTTTATTTTTACTACATTTTTTATGTAATTTTTACTACATTTTTTGTGAAATTTTTAGTATATTTTTTGTGAAAATTTTCTACATTTTTTGTATAACTTTTACCAAAGTTTTTGGGTAATATTTACTACCTTTTTTGTGTAATTTTTACTACATTTTTTGTGTAAATTTTACTACATTTTTTGTGGGATTTTTACTACATTTTTTGACGAATTTTACTACATTTTTTATGTAATAAAATAAAACCAAGCAACATAGCCACATAACTTGATATGTCTAAAACTCTTTCACAGAAACATATGAAATCTCTAAAACATTTTTCAGACCAACAGAGGTCCATATGAGTAAGTGGTTAGAAACGAAATTAGGCTTAAATGATTTAGTACATTTTAAACACAGCAAAATCTTTTTTTTTATGTGCAGCAATTTTAAAATTGTGGCTAGGCAACAATTTAGGACGCATTAAAGTCAACAATGTAACATTTTAGTCATTTCCCAGCACTTAAGCAAATACCATTTAGAATGCATATGTGTGCGTGTGCTTTGATACACCAACACATCTGTGCACAGATATATCTGTGACCAGTAATTGCCAGAATTGTACCACTGACAGTCAACTATTTACATACATAAGTATCTATATCCTTTGGATGTACGAGTATACAAAACAGTAAGCAACTTCAATCTTAACACATACAAATACATATTCAACATCTTTATGTGTATGTATGCGTATTGCACCACAAGCCGGTAATGGGGCAATGCAAATTAATGTGTAGCAAGTAAAGCTTCACTGCTTAGTTGTAGCAACTGCTACCGCACAGACAGGTGTGTGGATGACGTGGAATACAGTGAAGAGAAGGAATAATCATACAAACGGTCAACCGACCAACCGACCATCAGACTGAATTGCTAACATATTGTACGACTACTTGGCTGACTGATTGCAATAATTTTGCGATCTACATAAAGGTGTCCAAAGTTAGGGCAAATCTGTGCCCAGAGGAGGTAGTTGCTGTTGCAGGAAAGCAACAAGAATAATTATAGTAAAATGTGGCAACCAGCAGCGCACAAATCTTGCAACAATTTGTCTACAGTGGCGGCAATGATTTTACATATAGATTTAAGGAAGCAGAAATATTTATGTGGGTAAGACTGCTATATTGTATACGGAAGGAGTGGGTGATATAGAGATGAGTAACAGAAGAAGCGCATTTGTAGGCAAATGAATAATAGAGAAAATGAAGTAAAATCAAAATGACAGAAAATAAAACTAAATAAAATAAAATGAAATAAAACAAAATAAAGTAAAATAAAACGAAAGAAAAAAATGAAATAAAAAAAAAAAATAAAGCTAAATGAAACAAAAAATAAAAACAAAATAAATAAAAAATTAAATAAAAAATTAAATTAAAAAAATGAAACTAAAAAAAATTAAAAAAAAAAAACAAAAAAAAAGATAATAAAATTGAATAAAATAATGTTCTGGATTTATTTAATTTTACTTTTTTTACTTTATTTAATTTTATTATCTTTTTATTTTTTTTTGAATTTTTTTTTTATTTTTTAATTTTTTTTTTATTGGATTTTTTTATTTTTTTGTTTCGTTTAAATAAAATAAAATAAAATAAAAACAAAAAAAAATAAACAAAAAAATTAAATTAAATAAAATAAAAAAATTCAATTGAATTAAAAAATAAATAAAAAAATAGAATAAAAATAAAATTAAATTAAATAAAAACAAAATAGATAAACAAAAAAATTAAATAAAATAAAAAAAATTCAACTAAATTAAAAAAAAAATAAAAAAATAAAAAAAAAATAGAATAAAATAAAATAAAAATAAAGTAAAATGAAAATAAAAAAATGTAAAAAATAAAAAAATAAAAAAAAATTAACAAAAAAATAAATTAAAAAAATTTAATTAAATGAAATAAAATAAAAAAATTCAATTAAATTTAAAAAAATAAATAAATAAAAAATAAACAAAATAAAATAAAAATAAAATAAAATGAAAATAAAAATATATAAAATAAAATAAATAAGCTATTGCATACTACTTTTTATCAACTTATGCAATTATAATATTTATGAAAACTCAATGAGCATATTTATGACTTTGGAGCACTACAGCCATAACCTGTTTAACAGTATAGCCTAAAAATAGTCAACAACCTATTTTATGTAGTGTACAGCTCCAATTTTATGTAATCGGCCTGCCGCTAACATCAGCACAACGTCATACTGTTAGTAGTATAGCCTAAATGTAGGCAACGCTTACCGATCCAATTTTAATGTAATGTTATGTACAGCTCCAATTTTATGTAATCGGCCTGCTGCTAACATCAGTACAACGACATACGCCTAAATGTAGGCAACGCTTATATATTTATTTTTGTCAAGTTATGTTGCTAACGCCGAACCTTTTAACATTGAAAAAAGTCCCCTACAAACCTTTTAACATTAGCATTTTTTTCATTAAAAATAAATTTCAAAAAAATAATTAAATAAAATAAAATAAATAAAATAAAATTAAAATAAAACAAACTTAAATAGAATAATATATTTTAATAAATAATATAATAAAAGAGAATAAAAAAATAAAAAAAAAATTAAAAAATTTTAATTAAAAAATGTATAAAGTTAAATTAAACTAAATAAAATAAAAATAATAAAATTAACCAAATCAAGTTAAACTTAACAAAATTATAATAAATTAAATTGAATTAAACTAAAATTGAATAAATTAAATTTAA
>CAXKVI010000003.1:118713981-118721481 GCA_964058755.1 Campiglossa producta
TTATTTATAAACTTGCAGCTACTCAAACCTATGGTTCATTTTTACAAATGCCTCTTGTTTTCGAAATTTTCTGTCTAAGGTGGATTGAAGAGTCTTAAAATGCATTCTTCTGAAGCTATTCTTTTTTATTGTTGTACTTAGTGAAGTATCAAATTATTTCTGTGTGCGATATTTGTTGTGTTTTGCTTTCTTTTAGCTTAAAAGTAGATGTGGTATGCGCCTAAAAGTATGCAAACTTAAGTAACTTATTTTTGTTAAATCTGGATTTATGCCTAAAAGTATGTAATTTTTTAATGCTTGCTCAGTGGCAGTTTAAAAACTTTAAACGGGCCCGAATCGGAGCTGGGGTGCTGGGGCAAAAAAAATGAGAGGAAAATGCGTTTTTATGGAAAAAATTGTATTAACTTTGTTTTTCTTTCACTCACTTATACTATATTTTGTTCTATTTCATATCTTTTATTTTGTTTTATGTTATTTTTTTTTTTCAATTTTATTGTTTTTTCCATTTATTTAATTTTCTTTTTATTTATTTTTTTCTTTTATTTTTTTTTTATTTTGTGTTATTTTATTCTAATTGATTTAATTTAATTTAATTTAATTTAATTTTATTTTATTTTATTTCGTTTTATTTTATTTTATTTTATTTTGTTTTATTTTATTTTATTTTATTTTATTTTATTTTATTTTATTTTATTTTATTTTATTTTATTTTATTTTATTTTATTTTATTTTATTTTATTTTATTTTATTTTATTTTATTTTATTTTATTTTATTTTATTTTATTTTATTTTATTTTATTTTATTTTATTTTATTTTATTTTATTTTATTTTATATTATTTTATTTTATTTTATTTTATTTTATTTTATTTTATTTTATTTTATTTTATTTTATTTTATTTTATTTTATTTTATTTTATTTTATTTTATTTTATTTTAATTTCATGGTTTAACTACTTGAAGTAGGTACATATAGTAGCGCTGCAAGAGTTTCTGGAGAGCAATAAGTAGCTTCTTCGAAGAAAAACTTCACCTAGCTGAGGTGAATTATGTGGAATTAAGGAGAACGAAAAGCTAAAACCAATGAAAAAAGTGGTATTGTACCCGAAAACGGCATGTCACTTAAGCGAAGTCTCGTCGAACCCTTGCGCAATACTTTGTTATTAAAACAACAATCAGCAGTGTGCATAAACTTTTGCATACTTTTAGGCGGACTTTGAAAAATAATAGAAGAACATTTTTAAAACTACTTCCATTTAAAATTGTTGTGGTGGCATACGAACATTTCCTTCTATCATATCACCATAACCAAAGTTGTAACCATTTCCAGCACTCGTGACTGTGGGCAAACCATACTCTAATGGTGCAGACTTTTAGGCGTAGATATTAATTATTTACTTAGATATAAGGGACCGTTTTAAATTTTCTAAAATTCAGCAATAGTTTCCAAAAATAAAGCTACCGTCGAATTTGCTATAAGAACAACAATCAGATCTTGTTTTATTAAATTATGTATACTTTTAGGCGTGGTTGATAAATATTTAGGGTAAAATGTAGGTACATTTTTGTGAAGTACTTTAACTACAACTCCAAGAACGTTAAGAGCTTTTGTGTATAAAATAATTGATAGTAGCTTAGCTTTCTTAGAAAATACTGATAGAGCTTTACTTTCGGGGTCATGATTATTCAGCGGTTCCTTTATGGCGTTAACTCGAGCATAGAAAACATTTCAATGGTCTGGTAAGCATATTGAGATGTAAAAATCACTTTCGGGTAATATCACAGCTCTTCCACGCTCAGACTGACGAACTGAAATTCCTTTGCGCTAATTTGTATACCTTTTACAGCTACTTTTGTTTATTTAAAACGCGTCATTAATTCCATTGCATACTTCCAGGCGGCGCACATTCCTTTTTTATGCTTTTCTTGTCCTGCTGTTTTGCCTTACAAAGCTTTGGTTTTGGCTTTTGTTTTTATTGTGTAAATTATTTCAACAAAAAAGCTATACATTTTCTGCTGTCCTCTGCATATTTGTATGGCGCACAGCCACGAATCCTCTCCCAAACTTTTTGCTTTTCTTTGTGAACGTAGTGGCTTTGTTTTATTGGCACAAAACGTTGCGCCGTATAGCCAAGCAATAACATTTACAACAACAATAAAAAATGACAAAGGCAATTGCGGAATTTATGTTCATTGACATTTCACAGTGTAATAAATTTTTGCATCAGCCAGCAGTAGCCTACACAAAACCAAAAGTATCCTAAGGGTAGTTATTGTTAGTAGTGATATAGCAGCAGCAGCGAAGGCAAACAAGCCCAACGCCAATAGCCACTACAACAACAACAACAGCAGTATTACTAAATGTCATATCGTTAACAAACATGATAACAAAAAAACTCTCAAACCGAAAAATGTGCAAAAACATAAGAATGTAAACCAAAAACCCATTGGTACAACAACAATTACAGCACCAACTTTGCCATACCATTTCTAGCATCATCTCGTTTGTATTGGCCGCACTCCGTGATACCGTTGTCACCACAATTGCGCTCGCCAATAGCCAACCCCGTTAATGTCAACACTTTGGGCTCTTACTATACCACTCTGTGGGTTGTTGATTGCCTGCCTGCCTGCTTTGGAACTTAGCTTTAACGCCGCATGCTAGTCATTGTGGCTGCTACGACTCCCCTTGTTGTTTGTAACTCGCCAAGCGCGATTGGCATAGCGCTCCCCTTCTCTGTATTTGGCTATGCTTCGATGACTGTCGACGGGTATTTTATTATTTTAACACAATAAAATGTTAAGCCTGAAAGTAGGCAACGATTTGTTGTTGCTGCAATTTATTTATTTCGTTCTTTGGTTCCGTTTTCCTGCTGCGCATTCATTAATCTGCTTTTGCTCGCCTTTCTCTTGAATTTGGTTTGTTTTGGTCTTGTAGTGATTCATTTTGTGTATTAAATTCGCATTGATTTCAATGGGCTGTTTTTGAGGGGAACGAAGGCAATAGTTAAACCCAAATATAAATTTGGTTAATAAAAAATATGGAAAAAAAGGAGGAAAATATGTGATCATTTATTTCCAGCAGACAAAGTTTTTAATATCATTGAAAAGAAGAAAAAATTTAAAGGGCTTCTGTTAGGAAAAGAAAAGAATATATGCGCCTAAAAGTATGCTATGTGGCCATAATGCCGTCTTTAGCAGATTACTAAAGCCGGTATGTTAGTTTATTATTGCATACTTCTAGACCCATCTGTTCCCATAAAAAATGTCGGAATAGGTGCTTTGAGAACGATTAAATTTGAAATCTAATACTCTTATTGGTAACCTATAAATAGTTTATTAGACAGTCCAACTTGGCAGTTTGATATTTTCTGGGAATCCAGTTGAAAAGACACTAAAAGAAAGCCGCTAATGGCATATAATATTCGTGAAAGTTTTTTACAAAATTTTCCCACAACTGCATCGAAAACCACTTAATTCATATCAACTGCGCCTAGAAATATACCAAATTTAATAAACATGGATCTAGTTGTTGTGGTTTTAATTGTGAAAATCTGCCACGACTTTTGGGGTGCATTTCTAGCTGTTAGAAAATTTAAAACAGATCCTGAGTGGAAAAGAGTAATACCTGCCCCTAAAAGTATGCATCTGTTCGATGTTTTTATGCCACTGTGAAACAATATTAAAAAAATATCTGAAGGGTATAGTAGCCCCACTTTAGGGATTTATATTGTCTAGTTTTCCAGGTGGTAGGACACTAAACGAAAGACTTTAATGGTCATGGAGGTGTAGTTAATGTTCTTCACAGAATCTTACCACATTTATATTATGTTGAGTGCTCCTAGAAGTATGCAACTGAATAAAAGTGATACTGAATTTAAGAAAATTTTAAACGGCCTTGGGAGGAAAAGTAAAACCATGTGCTCCTAAAAGTATGCATCGTAAGAATTACATCTGCTAGCAATTGTCATACAACCCGATGCTGCTGACTCTTTTTGTAATTATCAATCGCTTTTAGCTGTATTTTGCATAATTTTAGGCTTACAGATATTATTGAACAGGTCTTGCTTAACAATTTTCAAATTGTCTCTTAAAATATGCAAAGAGCTTTTAAAATATTTTTTCTTTTAAAATCAAAAATCATTTTGTGGAAGTTATACTCATTTTGAATTCATTAGCTTTTAGTCAGCACCTGTCACACGCTCAATTTCTTAAGTTATGCAAAGAGCAACATAAAAAGTCCATTACTAGCTTTCAAGTATATGTACAAATCTTACATAGGCAATAAGAGTATCTACAAACACTCTCAATTACATTTAATGACAGATAAGCGATTAAATTAACAAAAACAAGTACAAACGCAAATTAAGTTGTCAAATTTTCTGCATAATTTCACTATGTCAAGGAAGGAAAGTGCAAATTTGAGTAAATAATAGTAATTCTAATTGAGTAGTTGTACATATATAGATATAGATAGGAGTATGTACTAAAATATACATTTTATTGCCTAAAAGTATGCAATGCAAATTAAACTACAAATATGGCAAGAACTAGACTGTCTGTGTCACTTATTACAAATTACTGTTAGTAAGTAAATTGTGTTAATTCAAATATTTCAATGTTTATTTAACTACTTAACTCATTTCATTGAAAAGCATTATATTGTAAAGAATTTAAGCTGCTTTTTGTTAATGTCTGTAGCATAATTTAGGGCGTACTAGCCACATAAACAATTCAAAACTGACGCACTCGCCTAATGTATGTACATATGTATGTGGTTGGTATATGGCAATAATACGAGAAAGGGGAATTATTTACGCAAACGAGCTTGCGTAATTACTCAAGTGACCACGTCTAATGGATGCATGCATAAACATATACCCAGTACTCAAACAAAATTTTAGCTAACTCACTATAGCGAGAACACCTACCTCCAACCAAGAGACAAAAAGGTTTAGAGAAAAGTATTTTTACTGTTATACTCCCTGGGTCAGTCCTATCACTTCCATAGGAGTAGCAGATATTATTTTATTTTAGTTTATTTAATTTTTTTTTTTTTTTTTTTACTTTTTTTTTTTATTTTTTTTTTTTTATTTTTTTTTTTTTTTTTTATTTTATTTTATTTTATTTTATTTTATTTTATTTTATTTTATTTTATTTTATTTTATTTTATTTTATTTTATTTTATTTTATTTTATTTTATTTTATTTTATTTTATTTTATTTTATTTTATTTTATTTTATTTTACTTTATTTTATTTTATTTTATTTTATTTTATTTTGTTTTATTTTATTTTATTTTATTTTATTTTTATTTTATTCTATTTTATATTATTCTATTTTATTTAAATCTATTTTCTTTTATTTTATTTTTTATTTCATTTAATTTTTTATTTTATTTTTTATTTTTTTGTTTTATTGTTTTTTTTTTCTTTAGTAAAACCCTACTATGAACATCCATCTGGCTCCTTCAAATTATTGTTTCAATCTAGTATAGCTTCAGACGAATTTCGTCTAAATATAAGCACTTTAACGCCTTTCCAAGAAACAAAGCAACAATGAAACATATTTTTAGGCTGAGATAAGCCACAATATGTCCATTTTGTGCAGTTGTCCAGCCTATAAGCAGATTTTGTATGCATTTGCTACTACGAATTCCCGATTATATTGAATTCGTTACGTTTCACATACATACACACACACACACACTCATTTAAAAGCAATTCTCTTTTACACCCACACGCATTCATCAATTTTACCATAAAGCCACATTGAACTATATTTGATTTATGTTAGCCACTACAATGAGCTATGACTCTTGCTTCGTAGAATTGATTTGCTGTTTATTGCTTTGGCAATTGTTTATGTTGTTGCTTTTGCTGTTTAAATGGCAGATACAGTTTCTTGAAATCAATACCAATTTATATGCAAAATATGCTTATTTAAGGTAGATGTATTCAAAGTTGTAATTAAGTTTGCTATTGTAGTATCTCTATATTCATATTTATCTATGTGTTTGTGAATGTATGTATTTAGTAAGTAGGAGCTTTCAAGTCAGCTTGGCAGTATGTTTAAGATATCCTTAAGCATATTATTTGAAGGTAATTTCAAGCACAGTTGCAATTAGTAAATGAAATATATTTCCGTATTTGATTGGTTATTGCTGTTGGAGTTGTCATGATAGGCAGGTACGAAGCTTGTGGTTCGATTGCGTTATTGGAAATAATTAAGTCTAGAAGTTTGATATAAGTAACTCTTTACAGGTTTATTTGTTTCATTTTATTTTATTTTATTTTATTTTATTTTATTTTATTTTATTTTATTTTATTTTATTTTATTTTATTTTATTTTATTTTATTTTATTTTATTTTATTTTATTTTATTTTATTTTATTTTATTTTATTTTATTTTATTTTAATTTATTTTATTTTATTTTATTTTATTTTATTTTATTTTATTTTATTTTTATTTTATTTATTTTTATTTTATTTTATTTTATTTTATTTCATTTTATTTTATTTTATTTTATTTTATTTTATTTTATTTTATTTTATTTCATTTCATTTTATTTTATTTTATTTTATTTTATTTTATTTTATTTTATTTTATTTTATTTTATTGTATTTTATTTTATTTTATATTATTTTATTTTATTTTCTTTTATTTTATTTTATTTTATTTTATTTTATTTTATTTTATTTTATTTTATTTTATTTTATTTTATTTTATTTTATTTTATTTTATTTTATTTTATTTTATTTTATTTTATTTTATTTTATTTTATTTTATTTTATTTATTTTATTTTATTTTATTTTATTTTATTTTATTTTATTTTATTTTATTTTATTTTATTTTATTTTATTTTATTTTATTTTATTTTATTTTATTTTATTTTATTTTATTTTATTTATTTTATTTTATTTTATTTTATTTTATTTTATTTTATTTTATTTTATTTTATTTTATTTTATTTTATTTTATTTTATTTTATTTTATTTTATTTTATTTTATTTTATTTTATTTTATTTTATTTTATTTTATTTTATTTTATTTTATTTATTTTATTTTATTTTATTTTATTTTATTTTATTTTATTTTATTTTATTTTATTTTATTTTATTTTATTTTATTTTATTTTATTTTATTTTATTTTATTTTATTTTATTTTATTTTATTTTTATTTTATTTTATTTTATTTTATTTTATTTTATTTTATTTTATTTTATTTTATTTTATTTTATTTTATTTTATTTTATTTTATTTTATTTTATTTTATTTTTATTTATTTTATTTTATTTTATTTTATTTTATTTTATTTTATTTTATTTTATTTTATTTTATTTTATTTTATTTTATTTTATTTTATTTTATCTTATTTTATTTTATTTTATTTTATTTTATTTTATTTTATTTTATTTTATTTTATTTTATTTTATTTTATTTTATTTTATTTTATTTTATTTTATTTTATTTTATTTTATTTTATTTTATTTTATTTTAT